>OY482675.1:1375889-1378389 GCA_960531455.1 Urophora cardui
AACTTAAAAAGTTTTTTTACCTATTTTTATTTTCTAGTTTTTAGTTTTTATTTCGCATTCTGTTTAATTCATTTAGTGCTTCATTATTGCAAGGTTTCTTGCCCGTTAGTTTATTGCAGTCCAACGCCTCTATAGCGACCCACGCGCCACCTATCGGAAGTTTTTTTTAGGAAAATATTTCCTTTCAAAGTAGTAATACATGTTCCGAATTTCAGCCAAATCGGACCATAAATGCGATTTTTGTAAATATAGCGACCCACGCGCCACCTAGCGGAATTTTTTTTCTAAGAAAATATTTCTTTTCAAGGTAGTAATACATGTTCCGAATTTCAGCCAAATCGGACCATAAATGCGATTTTTGTAAATATAGCGACCCACGCGCCACCTAGCGGAATTTTTTTTTAAGAAAATATTTCTTTTCAAGATAGTAATACATGTTCCGAATTTCAGCCAAATCGGACCATAAATGCGATTTTTGTAAATATAGCGACCCACGCGCCACCTAGCGGAATTTTTTTTTTAAGAAAATATTTCTTTTCAAGGTAGTAATACATGTTCCGAATTTCAGCCAAATCGGACCATAAATGCGATTTTTGTAAATATAGCGACCCACGCGCCACCTAGCGGAATTTTTTTTTCATAATATTGCATTGTCATCGGGGTTATACATGCGTGCAAAATTTCAGATTAATCGGTTGACAGGAAGAGGGTGAAATTTGAATTACTAAATTTGACCCAAGAATAAAGAATAAAACAAACGGGGTGAGCTAAATAAAACCGTTTAAAAAGATTTTAAAGCAAATGGTATATTATTGGATTTGATTTAAATTTAAATATAAATTTGAATTAAATAAAATCCATAATATGAATAGTACAGTCGAAATTCTCTTATATTCAATAATTAAAATAATTGATTGAAAAAAAAAAACGTAGTATTCCACAGAAACAAACACGAAAATATTATTATATATTATATTATTGAATAAATATATATTGGGGAATGTCTAGCTTAAAATAATATAATTTTTTTATTCTAGAATTGTCCCTTTAAATTTATAATAAATATATATAATAATATTAAAGAAATAAATAAAATTTGGTGGATGAAATGTTTTTTTTTTTATGCAATTCTAAGTTATTGATTGAGAGATTTCTTCATAAGCACAAACAACAAAACAAACAAAAAAGCAGAAAATTACACAACCTCAACTCATATGGGATTACCCCCTGAATTTAAGCATATTAATGAGGGGAGGAAAAGAAACTAACAAGGATTTTCTTAGTAGCGGCGAGCGAAAAGAAAACAGTTCAGCACTAAGTCACTTTGTCTTAATGGCGAATGTGAGATGCAGTGTATGGAATATCTTAATATCTAGTATGAAAAATTAATGATTTAAGTCCTTCTTAAATGAGGCCATTTACCCATAGAGGGTGCCAGGCCCGTATAACGTTAATGATTACTAGAAAGATATTTCCAAAGAGTCGTGTTGCTTGATAGTGCAGCACTAAGTGGGTGGTAAACTCCATCTAAAACTAAATATAACCATGAGACCGATAGTAAACAAGTACCGTGAGGGAAAGTTGAAAAGAACTCTGAATAGAGAGTTAAATAGTACGTGAAACTGCTTAGAGGTTAAGCCCGATGAACCTGAATATCCATTATGAAAAATTCATCATTATATATATAATATATACTAATATATTATATTAATAGTGTGCATTTTTTTCATATAAGGACATTGTAATCTATTAACATATAAAGTAATTTATCAAAAGATCATTGGTTTTAAGTTTATTTTAATTAGTTTGCTTTATTGCTTATTAACATAAAATAAATACCTAATGATTTGATAAAGTGTTGATAGATTTATTATATATAATGCAAAAATTTAAAATTAAATTTTACAATATTTAATTATATTGTATGCATTTATATGATTTACAATGCGAAAGATTCAGGATACCTTCGGGACCCGTCTTGAAACACGGACCAAGGAGTCTAACATATGTGCAAGTCATTGGGTTTTATAATTAAACCTAATGGCGTAATTAACTTAACTTTAATAATGGGATTAATTTTTAGTTCTATTTATTTATTTAAATAGTCTATGAATTCAATCCCGGGGCGTTCTATATAGTTATGTATAATAGTAATTTATTATTATTTATACCTCTAACTGGAACGTACCTTGAGCATATATGCTGTGACCCGAAAGATGGTGAACTATACTTGATCAGGTTGAAGTCAGGGGAAACCCTGATGGAAGACCGAAACAGTTCTGACGTGCAAATCGATTGTCAGAATTGAGTATAGGGGCGAAAGACCAATCGAACCATCTAGTAGCTGGTTCCCTCCGAAGTTTCCCTCAGGATAGCTGGTGCATTTTAATATTATGTAAAATAATCTTATCTGGTAAAGCGAATGATTAGAGGCCTTAGGGTCGAAACGACCTTAACCTATTCTCAAACTTTAAATGGGTAAGAACCTCACCTTTCTTGA
>OY482675.1:1383389-1385889 GCA_960531455.1 Urophora cardui
GAATGATTTATTTTCTATTTTTCACTACTTATTTGTAATATTTATATAAAAGATTTATTTGTAATATTTATATGAATGATTTATTTTCTATTTTTCACTACTTATTTGTAATATTTATATGAATGATTTATTTTCTATTTTTCACTACTTATAATAATATTTATATAAAAGATTTATTTTCTACGAAAAAAATTTAAAATAAAATATTGGTAAATGATTTTATGAAAAAGGTCTACCTAAGTTACTAATTGAAATAACTAAATGATAATCTCGTTTAAGAAGTAAATATCGAAATGTGAAATTTCCATACTATTTGACAAATGCGGGGTGTTACCTGAAATAAATTTAAAATAAAATATTAGTTATTGTATTAACAAGTTATTTATATGAATGATTTATTTGTAATATTTATATGAATGATTTATTTTCTATTTTTCACTACTTATTTGTAATATTTATATGAATGATTTATTTGTAATATTTATATGAATGATTTATTTGTAATATTTATATGAATGATTTATTTTCTGTTAATATTAAGTTAATATTATAAGGAAACTATAATTTCAGTATGAAAATATATCATTTAATTTTTCACTACTTATTTGTAATATTTATATGAATGATTTATTTGTAATATTTATATGAATGATTTATTTTCTATTTTTCACTACTTATTTGTAATACTTATATGAATGATTTATTTGTAATATTTATATGAATGATTTATTTTCTGTTAATATTAAGTTAATATTATAAGGAAACTATAATTTCAGTATGAAAATATATCATTTAATTTTTCACTACTTATTTGTAATATTTATATGAATGATTTATTTTCTATTTTTCACTACTTATTTGTAATATTTATATAAAAGATTTATTTGTAATATTTATATGAATGATTTATTTTCTATTTTTCACTACTTATTTGTAATATTTATATGAATGATTTATTTTCTATTTTTCACTACTTATAATAATATTTATATAAAAGATTTATTTTCTACGAAAAAAATTTAAAATAAAATATTGGTAAATGATTTTATGAAAAAGGTCTACCTAAGTTACTAATTGAAATAACTAAATGATAATCTCGTTTAAGAAGTAAATATCGAAATGTGAAATTTCCATACTATTTGACAAATGCGGGGTGTTACCTGAAATAAATTTAAAATAAAATATTAGTTATTGTATTAACAAGTTATTTATATGAATGATTTATTTGTAATATTTATATGAATGATTTATTTTCTATTTTTCACTACTTATTTGTAATATTTATATGAATGATTTATTTGTAATATTTATATGAATGATTTATTTGTAATATTTATATGAATGATTTATTTTCTGTTAATATTAAGTTAATATTATAAGGAAACTATAATTTCAGTATGAAAATATATCATTTAATTTTTCACTACTTATTTGTAATATTTATATGAATGATTTATTTGTAATATTTATATGAATGATTTATTTTCTATTTTTCACTACTTATTTGTAATACTTATATGAATGATTTATTTGTAATATTTATATGAATGATTTATTTTCTGTTAATATTAAGTTAATATTATAAGGAAACTATAATTTCAGTATGAAAATATATCATTTAATTTTTCACTACTTATTTGTAATATTTATATGAATGATTTATTTGTAATATTTATATGAATGATTTATTTTCTATTTTTCACTACTTATTTGTAATACTTATATGAATGATTTATTTGTAATATTTATATGAATGATTTATTTTCTGTTAATATTAAGTTAATATTATAAGGAAACTATAATTTCAGTATGAAAATATATCATTTAATTTTTCACTACTTATTTGTAATATTTATATGAATGATTTATTTGTAATATTTATATGAATGATTTATTTGTAATATTTATATGAATGATTTATTTTCTGTTAATATTAAGTTAATATTATAAGGAAACTATAATTTCAGTATGAAAATATATCATTTAATTTTTCACTACTTATTTGTAATATTTATATGAATGATTTATTTGTAATATTTATATGAATGATTTATTTTCTATTTTTCACTACTTATTTGTAATACTTATATGAATGATTTATTTTCTATTTTTCACTACTTATTTGTAATATTTATATGAATGATTTATTTTCTATTTTTCACTACTTATAATAATATTTATATAAAAGATTTATTTTCTACGAAAAAAATTTAAAATAAAATATTGGTAAATGATTTTATGAAAAAGGTCTACCTAAGTTACTAATTGAAATAACTAAATGATAATCTCGTTTAAGAAGTAAATATCGAAATGTGAAATTTCCATACTATTTGACAAATGCGGGGTGTGCATGACAGAAAACATTTATAGGAACTGCATGGGATTCTAAACTAAGGCAAAGCTAACTAAGCAAATTCATACTCCTAATGTTAGTTTCGTTTATTCCTGGTATCTGAGCTAAACTAAGGCCAGCAAACGGGCAAATATTTTTATATATTTG
>OY482675.1:1395889-1400889 GCA_960531455.1 Urophora cardui
ATTTATATGAATGATTTATTTGTAATATTTATATGAATGATTTATTTTCTGTTAATATTAAGTTAATATTATAAGGAAACTATAATTTCAGTATGAAAATATATCATTTAATTTTTCACTACTTATTTGTAATATTTATATGAATGATTTATTTTCTATTTTTCACTACTTATTTGTAATATTTATATGAATGATTTATTTGTAATATTTATATGAATGATTTATTTTCTGTTAATATTAAGTTAATATTATAAGGAAACTATAATTTCAGTATGAAAATATATCATTTAATTTTTCACTACTTATTTGTAATATTTATATGAATGATTTATTTTCTATTTTTCACTACTTATTTGTAATATTTATATAAAAGATTTATTTGTAATATTTATATGAATGATTTATTTTCTATTTTTCACTACTTATTTGTAATATTTATATGAATGATTTATTTTCTATTTTTCACTACTTATAATAATATTTATATAAAAGATTTATTTTCTACGAAAAAAATTTAAAATAAAATATTGGTAAATGATTTTATGAAAAAGGTCTACCTAAGTTACTAATTGAAATAACTAAATGATAATCTCGTTTAAGAAGTAAATATCGAAATGTGAAATTTCCATACTATTTGACAAATGCGGGGTGTTACCTGAAATAAATTTAAAATAAAATATTAGTTATTGTATTAACAAGTTATTTATATGAATGATTTATTTGTAATATTTATATGAATGATTTATTTTCTATTTTTCACTACTTATTTGTAATATTTATATGAATGATTTATTTGTAATATTTATATGAATGATTTATTTGTAATATTTATATGAATGATTTATTTTCTGTTAATATTAAGTTAATATTATAAGGAAACTATAATTTCAGTATGAAAATATATCATTTAATTTTTCACTACTTATTTGTAATATTTATATGAATGATTTATTTGTAATATTTATATGAATGATTTATTTTCTATTTTTCACTACTTATTTGTAATACTTATATGAATGATTTATTTGTAATATTTATATGAATGATTTATTTTCTGTTAATATTAAGTTAATATTATAAGGAAACTATAATTTCAGTATGAAAATATATCATTTAATTTTTCACTACTTATTTGTAATATTTATATGAATGATTTATTTTCTATTTTTCACTACTTATTTGTAATATTTATATAAAAGATTTATTTGTAATATTTATATGAATGATTTATTTTCTATTTTTCACTACTTATTTGTAATATTTATATGAATGATTTATTTTCTATTTTTCACTACTTATAATAATATTTATATAAAAGATTTATTTTCTACGAAAAAAATTTAAAATAAAATATTGGTAAATGATTTTATGAAAAAGGTCTACCTAAGTTACTAATTGAAATAACTAAATGATAATCTCGTTTAAGAAGTAAATATCGAAATGTGAAATTTCCATACTATTTGACAAATGCGGGGTGTTACCTGAAATAAATTTAAAATAAAATATTAGTTATTGTATTAACAAGTTATTTATATGAATGATTTATTTGTAATATTTATATGAATGATTTATTTTCTATTTTTCACTACTTATTTGTAATATTTATATGAATGATTTATTTGTAATATTTATATGAATGATTTATTTGTAATATTTATATGAATGATTTATTTTCTGTTAATATTAAGTTAATATTATAAGGAAACTATAATTTCAGTATGAAAATATATCATTTAATTTTTCACTACTTATTTGTAATATTTATATGAATGATTTATTTGTAATATTTATATGAATGATTTATTTTCTATTTTTCACTACTTATTTGTAATACTTATATGAATGATTTATTTGTAATATTTATATGAATGATTTATTTTCTGTTAATATTAAGTTAATATTATAAGGAAACTATAATTTCAGTATGAAAATATATCATTTAATTTTTCACTACTTATTTGTAATATTTATATGAATGATTTATTTGTAATATTTATATGAATGATTTATTTTCTATTTTTCACTACTTATTTGTAATACTTATATGAATGATTTATTTGTAATATTTATATGAATGATTTATTTTCTGTTAATATTAAGTTAATATTATAAGGAAACTATAATTTCAGTATGAAAATATATCATTTAATTTTTCACTACTTATTTGTAATATTTATATGAATGATTTATTTGTAATATTTATATGAATGATTTATTTGTAATATTTATATGAATGATTTATTTTCTGTTAATATTAAGTTAATATTATAAGGAAACTATAATTTCAGTATGAAAATATATCATTTAATTTTTCACTACTTATTTGTAATATTTATATGAATGATTTATTTGTAATATTTATATGAATGATTTATTTTCTATTTTTCACTACTTATTTGTAATACTTATATGAATGATTTATTTTCTATTTTTCACTACTTATTTGTAATATTTATATGAATGATTTATTTTCTATTTTTCACTACTTATAATAATATTTATATAAAAGATTTATTTTCTACGAAAAAAATTTAAAATAAAATATTGGTAAATGATTTTATGAAAAAGGTCTACCTAAGTTACTAATTGAAATAACTAAATGATAATCTCGTTTAAGAAGTAAATATCGAAATGTGAAATTTCCATACTATTTGACAAATGCGGGGTGTTACCTGAAATAAATTTAAAATAAAATATTAGTTATTGTATTAACAAGTTATTTATATGAATGATTTATTTGTAATATTTATATGAATGATTTATTTTCTATTTTTCACTACTTATTTGTAATATTTATATGAATGATTTATTTGTAATATTTATATGAATGATTTATTTGTAATATTTATATGAATGATTTATTTTCTGTTAATATTAAGTTAATATTATAAGGAAACTATAATTTCAGTATGAAAATATATCATTTAATTTTTCACTACTTATTTGTAATATTTATATGAATGATTTATTTGTAATATTTATATGAATGATTTATTTTCTATTTTTCACTACTTATTTGTAATACTTATATGAATGATTTATTTGTAATATTTATATGAATGATTTATTTTCTGTTAATATTAAGTTAATATTATAAGGAAACTATAATTTCAGTATGAAAATATATCATTTAATTTTTCACTACTTATTTGTAATATTTATATGAATGATTTATTTTCTATTTTTCACTACTTATTTGTAATATTTATATGAATGATTTATTTGTAATATTTATATGAATGATTTATTTTCTGTTAATATTAAGTTAATATTATAAGGAAACTATAATTTCAGTATGAAAATATATCATTTAATTTTTCACTACTTATTTGTAATATTTATATGAATGATTTATTTTCTATTTTTCACTACTTATTTGTAATATTTATATGAATGATTTATTTGTAATATTTATATGAATGATTTATTTTCTGTTAATATTAAGTTAATATTATAAGGAAACTATAATTTCAGTATGAAAATATATCATTTAATTTTTCACTACTTATTTGTAATATTTATATGAATGATTTATTTTCTATTTTTCACTACTTATTTGTAATATTTATATAAAAGATTTATTTGTAATATTTATATGAATGATTTATTTTCTATTTTTCACTACTTATTTGTAATATTTATATGAATGATTTATTTTCTATTTTTCACTACTTATAATAATATTTATATAAAAGATTTATTTTCTACGAAAAAAATTTAAAATAAAATATTGGTAAATGATTTTATGAAAAAGGTCTACCTAAGTTACTAATTGAAATAACTAAATGATAATCTCGTTTAAGAAGTAAATATCGAAATGTGAAATTTCCATACTATTTGACAAATGCGGGGTGTTACCTGAAATAAATTTAAAATAAAATATTAGTTATTGTATTAACAAGTTATTTATATGAATGATTTATTTGTAATATTTATATGAATGATTTATTTTCTATTTTTCACTACTTATTTGTAATATTTATATGAATGATTTATTTGTAATATTTATATGAATGATTTATTTGTAATATTTATATGAATGATTTATTTTCTGTTAATATTAAGTTAATATTATAAGGAAACTATAATTTCAGTATGAAAATATATCATTTAATTTTTCACTACTTATTTGTAATATTTATATGAATGATTTATTTGTAATATTTATATGAATGATTTATTTTCTATTTTTCACTACTTATTTGTAATACTTATATGAATGATTTATTTGTAATATTTATATGAATGATTTATTTTCTGTTAATATTAAGTTAATATTATAAGGAAACTATAATTTCAGTATGAAAATATATCATTTAATTTTTCACTACTTATTTGTAATATTTATATGAATGATTTATTTTCTATTTTTCACTACTTATTTGTAATATTTATATAAAAGATTTATTTGTAATATTTATATGAATGATTTATTTTCTATTTTTCACTACTTATTTGTAATATTTATATGAATGATTTATTTTCTATTTTTCACTACTTATAATAATATTTATATAAAAGATTTATTTTCTACGAAAAAAATTTAAAATAAAATATTGGTAAATGATTTTATGAAAAAGGTCTACCTAAGTTACTAATTGAAATAACTAAATGATAATCTCGTTTAAGAAGTAAATATCGAAATGTGAAATTTCCATACTATTTGACAAATGCGGGGTGTTACCTGAAATAAATTTAAAATAAAATATTAGTTATTGTATTAACAAGTTATTTATATGAATGATTTATTTGTAATATTTATATGAATGATTTATTTTCTATTTTTCACTACTTATTTGTAATATTTATATGAATGATTTATTTGTAATATTTATATGAATGATTTATTTGTAATATTTATATGAATGATTTATTTTCTGTTAATATTAAGTTAATATTATAAGGAAACTATAATTTCAGTATGAAAATATATCATTTAATTTTTCACTACTTATTTGTAATATTTATATGAATGATTTATTTGTAATATTTATATGAAT
>OY482675.1:1405889-1408389 GCA_960531455.1 Urophora cardui
TTCATAAGCACAAACAACAAAACAAACAAAAAAGCAGAAAATTACACAACCTCAACTCATATGGGATTACCCCCTGAATTTAAGCATATTAATGAGGGGAGGAAAAGAAACTAACAAGGATTTTCTTAGTAGCGGCGAGCGAAAAGAAAACAGTTCAGCACTAAGTCACTTTGTCTTAATGGCGAATGTGAGATGCAGTGTATGGAATATCTTAATATCTAGTATGAAAAATTAATGATTTAAGTCCTTCTTAAATGAGGCCATTTACCCATAGAGGGTGCCAGGCCCGTATAACGTTAATGATTACTAGAAAGATATTTCCAAAGAGTCGTGTTGCTTGATAGTGCAGCACTAAGTGGGTGGTAAACTCCATCTAAAACTAAATATAACCATGAGACCGATAGTAAACAAGTACCGTGAGGGAAAGTTGAAAAGAACTCTGAATAGAGAGTTAAATAGTACGTGAAACTGCTTAGAGGTTAAGCCCGATGAACCTGAATATCCATTATGAAAAATTCATCATTATATATATAATATATACTAATATATTATATTAATAGTGTGCATTTTTTTCATATAAGGACATTGTAATCTATTAACATATAAAGTAATTTATCAAAAGATCATTGGTTTTAAGTTTATTTTAATTAGTTTGCTTTATTGCTTATTAACATAAAATAAATACCTAATGATTTGATAAAGTGTTGATAGATTTATTATATATAATGCAAAAATTTAAAATTAAATTTTACAATATTTAATTATATTGTATGCATTTATATGATTTACAATGCGAAAGATTCAGGATACCTTCGGGACCCGTCTTGAAACACGGACCAAGGAGTCTAACATATGTGCAAGTCATTGGGTTTTATAATTAAACCTAATGGCGTAATTAACTTAACTTTAATAATGGGATTAATTTTTAGTTCTATTTATTTATTTAAATAGTCTATGAATTCAATCCCGGGGCGTTCTATATAGTTATGTATAATAGTAATTTATTATTATTTATACCTCTAACTGGAACGTACCTTGAGCATATATGCTGTGACCCGAAAGATGGTGAACTATACTTGATCAGGTTGAAGTCAGGGGAAACCCTGATGGAAGACCGAAACAGTTCTGACGTGCAAATCGATTGTCAGAATTGAGTATAGGGGCGAAAGACCAATCGAACCATCTAGTAGCTGGTTCCCTCCGAAGTTTCCCTCAGGATAGCTGGTGCATTTTAATATTATGTAAAATAATCTTATCTGGTAAAGCGAATGATTAGAGGCCTTAGGGTCGAAACGACCTTAACCTATTCTCAAACTTTAAATGGGTAAGAACCTCACCTTTCTTGATATGAAGGTTGAGGTTATGATATAATGTGCCCAGTGGGCCACTTTTGGTAAGCAGAACTGGCGCTGTGGGATGAACCAAACGTAATGTTACGGTGCCCAAATTAACAACTCATGCAGATACCATGAAAGGCGTTGGTTGCTTAAAACAGCAGGACGGTGGACATGGAAGTCGTAATCCGCTAAGGAGTGTGTAACAACTCACCTGCCGAAGCAACTAGCCCTTAAAATGGATGGCGCTTAAGTTGTATACCTATACATTACCGCTAAAGTAGATGATTTATAATACAATTTCGATTGAATTATAAATTTTGAAACTTTAGTGAGTAGGAGGGTACAATGGTGTGCGTAGAAGTGTTTGGCGTAAGCCTGCATGGAGCCGCCATTGGTACAGATCTTGGTGGTAGTAGCAAATAATCGAATGAGACCTTGGAGGACTGAAGTGGAGAAGGGTTTCGTGTGAACAGTGGTTGATCACGAGTTAGTCGGTCCTAAGTTCAAGGCGAAAGCCGAAAATTTTCAAGTTTTAATGAAAAAAAAAAAAAAAAATATTAATATTTTAATTTTATTAAGTAATTAAACACTTGAATAATTTTGAACGAAAGGGAATACGGTTCCAATTCCGTAACCTGTTGAGTATCCGTTTGTTATTAAAAATGGGCCTTGTGCTCATCCTGGCAACAGGAACGACCATAAAGAAGCCGTCGAGAGATATCGGAAGAGTTTTCTTTTCTGTTTTATAGTCGTACTACCATGGAAGTCTTTCGAAGAGAGATATGGTAGATGGACTAGAAGAGCATGACATTTACTGTTGTGTCGATATTTTCTCCTCGGACCTTGAAAATTTATGGTGGGGTCACGCAAACTTCTCAACAGGCCGTACCGATATCCGCAGCTGGTCTCCAAGGTGAAGAGTCTCTAGTCGATAGAATAATGTAGGTAAGGGAAGTCGGCAAATTAGATCCGTAACTTCGGGATAAGGATTGGCTCTGAAGATTGAGATAGTCGGGCTTGATTGGGAAGCAATAACATGGTTTATGTGCTCGTTCTGGGTAAATAGAAGATTTCGATTTTTGTTCCCCGGATAGTAGTTACGTAGCCAATTGTGGAACTTTCTTGCTAAAATTTATTAAGTAATTATATTATAAAATATATAT
>OY482675.1:1413389-1418389 GCA_960531455.1 Urophora cardui
TATTTATATGAATGATTTATTTTCTGTTAATATTAAGTTAATATTATAAGGAAACTATAATTTCAGTATGAAAATATATCATTTAATTTTTCACTACTTATTTGTAATATTTATATGAATGATTTATTTTCTATTTTTCACTACTTATTTGTAATATTTATATAAAAGATTTATTTGTAATATTTATATGAATGATTTATTTTCTATTTTTCACTACTTATTTGTAATATTTATATGAATGATTTATTTTCTATTTTTCACTACTTATAATAATATTTATATAAAAGATTTATTTTCTACGAAAAAAATTTAAAATAAAATATTGGTAAATGATTTTATGAAAAAGGTCTACCTAAGTTACTAATTGAAATAACTAAATGATAATCTCGTTTAAGAAGTAAATATCGAAATGTGAAATTTCCATACTATTTGACAAATGCGGGGTGTTACCTGAAATAAATTTAAAATAAAATATTAGTTATTGTATTAACAAGTTATTTATATGAATGATTTATTTGTAATATTTATATGAATGATTTATTTTCTATTTTTCACTACTTATTTGTAATATTTATATGAATGATTTATTTGTAATATTTATATGAATGATTTATTTGTAATATTTATATGAATGATTTATTTTCTGTTAATATTAAGTTAATATTATAAGGAAACTATAATTTCAGTATGAAAATATATCATTTAATTTTTCACTACTTATTTGTAATATTTATATGAATGATTTATTTGTAATATTTATATGAATGATTTATTTTCTATTTTTCACTACTTATTTGTAATACTTATATGAATGATTTATTTGTAATATTTATATGAATGATTTATTTTCTGTTAATATTAAGTTAATATTATAAGGAAACTATAATTTCAGTATGAAAATATATCATTTAATTTTTCACTACTTATTTGTAATATTTATATGAATGATTTATTTTCTATTTTTCACTACTTATTTGTAATATTTATATAAAAGATTTATTTGTAATATTTATATGAATGATTTATTTTCTATTTTTCACTACTTATTTGTAATATTTATATGAATGATTTATTTTCTATTTTTCACTACTTATAATAATATTTATATAAAAGATTTATTTTCTACGAAAAAAATTTAAAATAAAATATTGGTAAATGATTTTATGAAAAAGGTCTACCTAAGTTACTAATTGAAATAACTAAATGATAATCTCGTTTAAGAAGTAAATATCGAAATGTGAAATTTCCATACTATTTGACAAATGCGGGGTGTTACCTGAAATAAATTTAAAATAAAATATTAGTTATTGTATTAACAAGTTATTTATATGAATGATTTATTTGTAATATTTATATGAATGATTTATTTTCTATTTTTCACTACTTATTTGTAATATTTATATGAATGATTTATTTGTAATATTTATATGAATGATTTATTTGTAATATTTATATGAATGATTTATTTTCTGTTAATATTAAGTTAATATTATAAGGAAACTATAATTTCAGTATGAAAATATATCATTTAATTTTTCACTACTTATTTGTAATATTTATATGAATGATTTATTTGTAATATTTATATGAATGATTTATTTTCTATTTTTCACTACTTATTTGTAATACTTATATGAATGATTTATTTGTAATATTTATATGAATGATTTATTTTCTGTTAATATTAAGTTAATATTATAAGGAAACTATAATTTCAGTATGAAAATATATCATTTAATTTTTCACTACTTATTTGTAATATTTATATGAATGATTTATTTGTAATATTTATATGAATGATTTATTTTCTATTTTTCACTACTTATTTGTAATACTTATATGAATGATTTATTTGTAATATTTATATGAATGATTTATTTTCTGTTAATATTAAGTTAATATTATAAGGAAACTATAATTTCAGTATGAAAATATATCATTTAATTTTTCACTACTTATTTGTAATATTTATATGAATGATTTATTTGTAATATTTATATGAATGATTTATTTGTAATATTTATATGAATGATTTATTTTCTGTTAATATTAAGTTAATATTATAAGGAAACTATAATTTCAGTATGAAAATATATCATTTAATTTTTCACTACTTATTTGTAATATTTATATGAATGATTTATTTGTAATATTTATATGAATGATTTATTTTCTATTTTTCACTACTTATTTGTAATACTTATATGAATGATTTATTTTCTATTTTTCACTACTTATTTGTAATATTTATATGAATGATTTATTTTCTATTTTTCACTACTTATAATAATATTTATATAAAAGATTTATTTTCTACGAAAAAAATTTAAAATAAAATATTGGTAAATGATTTTATGAAAAAGGTCTACCTAAGTTACTAATTGAAATAACTAAATGATAATCTCGTTTAAGAAGTAAATATCGAAATGTGAAATTTCCATACTATTTGACAAATGCGGGGTGTTACCTGAAATAAATTTAAAATAAAATATTAGTTATTGTATTAACAAGTTATTTATATGAATGATTTATTTGTAATATTTATATGAATGATTTATTTTCTATTTTTCACTACTTATTTGTAATATTTATATGAATGATTTATTTGTAATATTTATATGAATGATTTATTTGTAATATTTATATGAATGATTTATTTTCTGTTAATATTAAGTTAATATTATAAGGAAACTATAATTTCAGTATGAAAATATATCATTTAATTTTTCACTACTTATTTGTAATATTTATATGAATGATTTATTTGTAATATTTATATGAATGATTTATTTTCTATTTTTCACTACTTATTTGTAATACTTATATGAATGATTTATTTGTAATATTTATATGAATGATTTATTTTCTGTTAATATTAAGTTAATATTATAAGGAAACTATAATTTCAGTATGAAAATATATCATTTAATTTTTCACTACTTATTTGTAATATTTATATGAATGATTTATTTTCTATTTTTCACTACTTATTTGTAATATTTATATGAATGATTTATTTGTAATATTTATATGAATGATTTATTTTCTGTTAATATTAAGTTAATATTATAAGGAAACTATAATTTCAGTATGAAAATATATCATTTAATTTTTCACTACTTATTTGTAATATTTATATGAATGATTTATTTTCTATTTTTCACTACTTATTTGTAATATTTATATGAATGATTTATTTGTAATATTTATATGAATGATTTATTTTCTGTTAATATTAAGTTAATATTATAAGGAAACTATAATTTCAGTATGAAAATATATCATTTAATTTTTCACTACTTATTTGTAATATTTATATGAATGATTTATTTTCTATTTTTCACTACTTATTTGTAATATTTATATAAAAGATTTATTTGTAATATTTATATGAATGATTTATTTTCTATTTTTCACTACTTATTTGTAATATTTATATGAATGATTTATTTTCTATTTTTCACTACTTATAATAATATTTATATAAAAGATTTATTTTCTACGAAAAAAATTTAAAATAAAATATTGGTAAATGATTTTATGAAAAAGGTCTACCTAAGTTACTAATTGAAATAACTAAATGATAATCTCGTTTAAGAAGTAAATATCGAAATGTGAAATTTCCATACTATTTGACAAATGCGGGGTGTTACCTGAAATAAATTTAAAATAAAATATTAGTTATTGTATTAACAAGTTATTTATATGAATGATTTATTTGTAATATTTATATGAATGATTTATTTTCTATTTTTCACTACTTATTTGTAATATTTATATGAATGATTTATTTGTAATATTTATATGAATGATTTATTTGTAATATTTATATGAATGATTTATTTTCTGTTAATATTAAGTTAATATTATAAGGAAACTATAATTTCAGTATGAAAATATATCATTTAATTTTTCACTACTTATTTGTAATATTTATATGAATGATTTATTTGTAATATTTATATGAATGATTTATTTTCTATTTTTCACTACTTATTTGTAATACTTATATGAATGATTTATTTGTAATATTTATATGAATGATTTATTTTCTGTTAATATTAAGTTAATATTATAAGGAAACTATAATTTCAGTATGAAAATATATCATTTAATTTTTCACTACTTATTTGTAATATTTATATGAATGATTTATTTTCTATTTTTCACTACTTATTTGTAATATTTATATAAAAGATTTATTTGTAATATTTATATGAATGATTTATTTTCTATTTTTCACTACTTATTTGTAATATTTATATGAATGATTTATTTTCTATTTTTCACTACTTATAATAATATTTATATAAAAGATTTATTTTCTACGAAAAAAATTTAAAATAAAATATTGGTAAATGATTTTATGAAAAAGGTCTACCTAAGTTACTAATTGAAATAACTAAATGATAATCTCGTTTAAGAAGTAAATATCGAAATGTGAAATTTCCATACTATTTGACAAATGCGGGGTGTTACCTGAAATAAATTTAAAATAAAATATTAGTTATTGTATTAACAAGTTATTTATATGAATGATTTATTTGTAATATTTATATGAATGATTTATTTTCTATTTTTCACTACTTATTTGTAATATTTATATGAATGATTTATTTGTAATATTTATATGAATGATTTATTTGTAATATTTATATGAATGATTTATTTTCTGTTAATATTAAGTTAATATTATAAGGAAACTATAATTTCAGTATGAAAATATATCATTTAATTTTTCACTACTTATTTGTAATATTTATATGAATGATTTATTTGTAATATTTATATGAATGATTTATTTTCTATTTTTCACTACTTATTTGTAATACTTATATGAATGATTTATTTGTAATATTTATATGAATGATTTATTTTCTGTTAATATTAAGTTAATATTATAAGGAAACTATAATTTCAGTATGAAAATATATCATTTAATTTTTCACTACTTATTTGTAATATTTATATGAATGATTTATTTGTAATATTTATATGAA
>OY482675.1:1428389-1429773 GCA_960531455.1 Urophora cardui
TAAAAGATTTATTTGTAATATTTATATGAATGATTTATTTTCTATTTTTCACTACTTATTTGTAATATTTATATGAATGATTTATTTTCTATTTTTCACTACTTATAATAATATTTATATAAAAGATTTATTTTCTACGAAAAAAATTTAAAATAAAATATTGGTAAATGATTTTATGAAAAAGGTCTACCTAAGTTACTAATTGAAATAACTAAATGATAATCTCGTTTAAGAAGTAAATATCGAAATGTGAAATTTCCATACTATTTGACAAATGCGGGGTGTTACCTGAAATAAATTTAAAATAAAATATTAGTTATTGTATTAACAAGTTATTTATATGAATGATTTATTTGTAATATTTATATGAATGATTTATTTTCTATTTTTCACTACTTATTTGTAATATTTATATGAATGATTTATTTGTAATATTTATATGAATGATTTATTTGTAATATTTATATGAATGATTTATTTTCTGTTAATATTAAGTTAATATTATAAGGAAACTATAATTTCAGTATGAAAATATATCATTTAATTTTTCACTACTTATTTGTAATATTTATATGAATGATTTATTTGTAATATTTATATGAATGATTTATTTTCTATTTTTCACTACTTATTTGTAATACTTATATGAATGATTTATTTGTAATATTTATATGAATGATTTATTTTCTGTTAATATTAAGTTAATATTATAAGGAAACTATAATTTCAGTATGAAAATATATCATTTAATTTTTCACTACTTATTTGTAATATTTATATGAATGATTTATTTTCTATTTTTCACTACTTATTTGTAATATTTATATGAATGATTTATTTGTAATATTTATATGAATGATTTATTTTCTGTTAATATTAAGTTAATATTATAAGGAAACTATAATTTCAGTATGAAAATATATCATTTAATTTTTCACTACTTATTTGTAATATTTATATGAATGATTTATTTTCTATTTTTCACTACTTATTTGTAATATTTATATGAATGATTTATTTGTAATATTTATATGAATGATTTATTTTCTGTTAATATTAAGTTAATATTATAAGGAAACTATAATTTCAGTATGAAAATATATCATTTAATTTTTCACTACTTATTTGTAATATTTATATGAATGATTTATTTTCTATTTTTCACTACTTATTTGTAATATTTATATAAAAGATTTATTTGTAATATTTATATGAATGATTTATTTTCTATTTTTCACTACTTATTTGTAATATTTATATGAATGATTTATTTTCTATTTTTCACTACTTATAATAATATTTATATAAAAGATTTATTTTCTACGAAAAAAATTTAAAATAAAATATTGGTAAATGATTTTATGAAAAAGGTCTACCTAAGTTA
>OY482675.1:1429973-1439973 GCA_960531455.1 Urophora cardui
TACAATAACTAATATTTTATTTTAAATTTATTTCAGGTAACACCCCGCATTTGTCAAATAGTATGGAAATTTCACATTTCGATATTTACTTCTTAAACGAGATTATCATTTAGTTATTTCAATTAGTAACTTAGGTAGACCTTTTTCATAAAATCATTTACCAATATTTTATTTTAAATTTTTTTCGTAGAAAATAAATCTTTTATATAAATATTATTATAAGTAGTGAAAAATAGAAAATAAATCATTCATATAAATATTACAAATAAGTAGTGAAAAATAGAAAATAAATCATTCATATAAATATTACAAATAAATCTTTTATATAAATATTACAAATAAGTAGTGAAAAATAGAAAATAAATCATTCATATAAATATTACAAATAAGTAGTGAAAAATTAAATGATATATTTTCATACTGAAATTATAGTTTCCTTATAATATTAACTTAATATTAACAGAAAATAAATCATTCATATAAATATTACAAATAAATCATTCATATAAATATTACAAATAAGTAGTGAAAAATAGAAAATAAATCATTCATATAAATATTACAAATAAGTAGTGAAAAATTAAATGATATATTTTCATACTGAAATTATAGTTTCCTTATAATATTAACTTAATATTAACAGAAAATAAATCATTCATATAAATATTACAAATAAATCATTCATATAAATATTACAAATAAGTAGTGAAAAATAGAAAATAAATCATTCATATAAATATTACAAATAAGTAGTGAAAAATTAAATGATATATTTTCATACTGAAATTATAGTTTCCTTATAATATTAACTTAATATTAACAGAAAATAAATCATTCATATAAATATTACAAATAAATCATTCATATAAGTATTACAAATAAGTAGTGAAAAATAGAAAATAAATCATTCATATAAATATTACAAATAAATCATTCATATAAATATTACAAATAAGTAGTGAAAAATTAAATGATATATTTTCATACTGAAATTATAGTTTCCTTATAATATTAACTTAATATTAACAGAAAATAAATCATTCATATAAATATTACAAATAAATCATTCATATAAATATTACAAATAAATCATTCATATAAATATTACAAATAAGTAGTGAAAAATTAAATGATATATTTTCATACTGAAATTATAGTTTCCTTATAATATTAACTTAATATTAACAGAAAATAAATCATTCATATAAATATTACAAATAAATCATTCATATAAGTATTACAAATAAGTAGTGAAAAATAGAAAATAAATCATTCATATAAATATTACAAATAAATCATTCATATAAATATTACAAATAAGTAGTGAAAAATTAAATGATATATTTTCATACTGAAATTATAGTTTCCTTATAATATTAACTTAATATTAACAGAAAATAAATCATTCATATAAATATTACAAATAAATCATTCATATAAGTATTACAAATAAGTAGTGAAAAATAGAAAATAAATCATTCATATAAATATTACAAATAAATCATTCATATAAATATTACAAATAAGTAGTGAAAAATTAAATGATATATTTTCATACTGAAATTATAGTTTCCTTATAATATTAACTTAATATTAACAGAAAATAAATCATTCATATAAATATTACAAATAAATCATTCATATAAATATTACAAATAAATCATTCATATAAATATTACAAATAAGTAGTGAAAAATAGAAAATAAATCATTCATATAAATATTACAAATAAATCATTCATATAAATAACTTGTTAATACAATAACTAATATTTTATTTTAAATTTATTTCAGGTAACACCCCGCATTTGTCAAATAGTATGGAAATTTCACATTTCGATATTTACTTCTTAAACGAGATTATCATTTAGTTATTTCAATTAGTAACTTAGGTAGACCTTTTTCATAAAATCATTTACCAATATTTTATTTTAAATTTTTTTCGTAGAAAATAAATCTTTTATATAAATATTATTATAAGTAGTGAAAAATAGAAAATAAATCATTCATATAAATATTACAAATAAGTAGTGAAAAATAGAAAATAAATCATTCATATAAATATTACAAATAAATCATTCATATAAATATTACAAATAAGTAGTGAAAAATTAAATGATATATTTTCATACTGAAATTATAGTTTCCTTATAATATTAACTTAATATTAACAGAAAATAAATCATTCATATAAATATTACAAATAAATCATTCATATAAATATTACAAATAAATCATTCATATAAATATTACAAATAAGTAGTGAAAAATTAAATGATATATTTTCATACTGAAATTATAGTTTCCTTATAATATTAACTTAATATTAACAGAAAATAAATCATTCATATAAATATTACAAATAAATCATTCATATAAATATTACAAATAAGTAGTGAAAAATAGAAAATAAATCATTCATATAAATATTACAAATAAGTAGTGAAAAATTAAATGATATATTTTCATACTGAAATTATAGTTTCCTTATAATATTAACTTAATATTAACAGAAAATAAATCATTCATATAAATATTACAAATAAATCATTCATATAAGTATTACAAATAAGTAGTGAAAAATAGAAAATAAATCATTCATATAAATATTACAAATAAATCATTCATATAAATATTACAAATAAGTAGTGAAAAATTAAATGATATATTTTCATACTGAAATTATAGTTTCCTTATAATATTAACTTAATATTAACAGAAAATAAATCATTCATATAAATATTACAAATAAATCATTCATATAAATATTACAAATAAATCATTCATATAAATATTACAAATAAGTAGTGAAAAATTAAATGATATATTTTCATACTGAAATTATAGTTTCCTTATAATATTAACTTAATATTAACAGAAAATAAATCATTCATATAAATATTACAAATAAATCATTCATATAAGTATTACAAATAAGTAGTGAAAAATAGAAAATAAATCATTCATATAAATATTACAAATAAATCATTCATATAAATATTACAAATAAGTAGTGAAAAATTAAATGATATATTTTCATACTGAAATTATAGTTTCCTTATAATATTAACTTAATATTAACAGAAAATAAATCATTCATATAAATATTACAAATAAATCATTCATATAAGTATTACAAATAAGTAGTGAAAAATAGAAAATAAATCATTCATATAAATATTACAAATAAATCATTCATATAAATATTACAAATAAGTAGTGAAAAATTAAATGATATATTTTCATACTGAAATTATAGTTTCCTTATAATATTAACTTAATATTAACAGAAAATAAATCATTCATATAAATATTACAAATAAATCATTCATATAAATATTACAAATAAATCATTCATATAAATATTACAAATAAGTAGTGAAAAATAGAAAATAAATCATTCATATAAATATTACAAATAAATCATTCATATAAATAACTTGTTAATACAATAACTAATATTTTATTTTAAATTTATTTCAGGTAACACCCCGCATTTGTCAAATAGTATGGAAATTTCACATTTCGATATTTACTTCTTAAACGAGATTATCATTTAGTTATTTCAATTAGTAACTTAGGTAGACCTTTTTCATAAAATCATTTACCAATATTTTATTTTAAATTTTTTTCGTAGAAAATAAATCTTTTATATAAATATTATTATAAGTAGTGAAAAATAGAAAATAAATCATTCATATAAATATTACAAATAAGTAGTGAAAAATAGAAAATAAATCATTCATATAAATATTACAAATAAATCTTTTATATAAATATTACAAATAAGTAGTGAAAAATAGAAAATAAATCATTCATATAAATATTACAAATAAGTAGTGAAAAATTAAATGATATATTTTCATACTGAAATTATAGTTTCCTTATAATATTAACTTAATATTAACAGAAAATAAATCATTCATATAAATATTACAAATAAATCATTCATATAAATATTACAAATAAGTAGTGAAAAATAGAAAATAAATCATTCATATAAATATTACAAATAAGTAGTGAAAAATTAAATGATATATTTTCATACTGAAATTATAGTTTCCTTATAATATTAACTTAATATTAACAGAAAATAAATCATTCATATAAATATTACAAATAAATCATTCATATAAGTATTACAAATAAGTAGTGAAAAATAGAAAATAAATCATTCATATAAATATTACAAATAAATCATTCATATAAATATTACAAATAAGTAGTGAAAAATTAAATGATATATTTTCATACTGAAATTATAGTTTCCTTATAATATTAACTTAATATTAACAGAAAATAAATCATTCATATAAATATTACAAATAAATCATTCATATAAATATTACAAATAAATCATTCATATAAATATTACAAATAAGTAGTGAAAAATTAAATGATATATTTTCATACTGAAATTATAGTTTCCTTATAATATTAACTTAATATTAACAGAAAATAAATCATTCATATAAATATTACAAATAAATCATTCATATAAATATTACAAATAAGTAGTGAAAAATAGAAAATAAATCATTCATATAAATATTACAAATAAGTAGTGAAAAATTAAATGATATATTTTCATACTGAAATTATAGTTTCCTTATAATATTAACTTAATATTAACAGAAAATAAATCATTCATATAAATATTACAAATAAATCATTCATATAAATATTACAAATAAATCATTCATATAAATATTACAAATAAGTAGTGAAAAATTAAATGATATATTTTCATACTGAAATTATAGTTTCCTTATAATATTAACTTAATATTAACAGAAAATAAATCATTCATATAAATATTACAAATAAATCATTCATATAAATATTACAAATAAGTAGTGAAAAATAGAAAATAAATCATTCATATAAATATTACAAATAAGTAGTGAAAAATTAAATGATATATTTTCATACTGAAATTATAGTTTCCTTATAATATTAACTTAATATTAACAGAAAATAAATCATTCATATAAATATTACAAATAAATCATTCATATAAGTATTACAAATAAGTAGTGAAAAATAGAAAATAAATCATTCATATAAATATTACAAATAAATCATTCATATAAATATTACAAATAAGTAGTGAAAAATTAAATGATATATTTTCATACTGAAATTATAGTTTCCTTATAATATTAACTTAATATTAACAGAAAATAAATCATTCATATAAATATTACAAATAAATCATTCATATAAATATTACAAATAAATCATTCATATAAATATTACAAATAAGTAGTGAAAAATTAAATGATATATTTTCATACTGAAATTATAGTTTCCTTATAATATTAACTTAATATTAACAGAAAATAAATCATTCATATAAATATTACAAATAAATCATTCATATAAGTATTACAAATAAGTAGTGAAAAATAGAAAATAAATCATTCATATAAATATTACAAATAAATCATTCATATAAATATTACAAATAAGTAGTGAAAAATTAAATGATATATTTTCATACTGAAATTATAGTTTCCTTATAATATTAACTTAATATTAACAGAAAATAAATCATTCATATAAATATTACAAATAAATCATTCATATAAATATTACAAATAAATCATTCATATAAATATTACAAATAAGTAGTGAAAAATTAAATGATATATTTTCATACTGAAATTATAGTTTCCTTATAATATTAACTTAATATTAACAGAAAATAAATCATTCATATAAATATTACAAATAAATCATTCATATAAGTATTACAAATAAGTAGTGAAAAATAGAAAATAAATCATTCATATAAATATTACAAATAAATCATTCATATAAATATTACAAATAAGTAGTGAAAAATTAAATGATATATTTTCATACTGAAATTATAGTTTCCTTATAATATTAACTTAATATTAACAGAAAATAAATCATTCATATAAATATTACAAATAAATCATTCATATAAGTATTACAAATAAGTAGTGAAAAATAGAAAATAAATCATTCATATAAATATTACAAATAAATCATTCATATAAATATTACAAATAAGTAGTGAAAAATTAAATGATATATTTTCATACTGAAATTATAGTTTCCTTATAATATTAACTTAATATTAACAGAAAATAAATCATTCATATAAATATTACAAATAAATCATTCATATAAATATTACAAATAAATCATTCATATAAATATTACAAATAAGTAGTGAAAAATAGAAAATAAATCATTCATATAAATATTACAAATAAATCATTCATATAAATAACTTGTTAATACAATAACTAATATTTTATTTTAAATTTATTTCAGGTAACACCCCGCATTTGTCAAATAGTATGGAAATTTCACATTTCGATATTTACTTCTTAAACGAGATTATCATTTAGTTATTTCAATTAGTAACTTAGGTAGACCTTTTTCATAAAATCATTTACCAATATTTTATTTTAAATTTTTTTCGTAGAAAATAAATCTTTTATATAAATATTATTATAAGTAGTGAAAAATAGAAAATAAATCATTCATATAAATATTACAAATAAGTAGTGAAAAATAGAAAATAAATCATTCATATAAATATTACAAATAAATCATTCATATAAATATTACAAATAAGTAGTGAAAAATTAAATGATATATTTTCATACTGAAATTATAGTTTCCTTATAATATTAACTTAATATTAACAGAAAATAAATCATTCATATAAATATTACAAATAAATCATTCATATAAATATTACAAATAAATCATTCATATAAATATTACAAATAAGTAGTGAAAAATTAAATGATATATTTTCATACTGAAATTATAGTTTCCTTATAATATTAACTTAATATTAACAGAAAATAAATCATTCATATAAATATTACAAATAAATCATTCATATAAATATTACAAATAAGTAGTGAAAAATAGAAAATAAATCATTCATATAAATATTACAAATAAGTAGTGAAAAATTAAATGATATATTTTCATACTGAAATTATAGTTTCCTTATAATATTAACTTAATATTAACAGAAAATAAATCATTCATATAAATATTACAAATAAATCATTCATATAAGTATTACAAATAAGTAGTGAAAAATAGAAAATAAATCATTCATATAAATATTACAAATAAATCATTCATATAAATATTACAAATAAGTAGTGAAAAATTAAATGATATATTTTCATACTGAAATTATAGTTTCCTTATAATATTAACTTAATATTAACAGAAAATAAATCATTCATATAAATATTACAAATAAATCATTCATATAAATATTACAAATAAGTAGTGAAAAATAGAAAATAAATCATTCATATAAATATTACAAATAAGTAGTGAAAAATTAAATGATATATTTTCATACTGAAATTATAGTTTCCTTATAATATTAACTTAATATTAACAGAAAATAAATCATTCATATAAATATTACAAATAAATCATTCATATAAGTATTACAAATAAGTAGTGAAAAATAGAAAATAAATCATTCATATAAATATTACAAATAAATCATTCATATAAATATTACAAATAAGTAGTGAAAAATTAAATGATATATTTTCATACTGAAATTATAGTTTCCTTATAATATTAACTTAATATTAACAGAAAATAAATCATTCATATAAATATTACAAATAAATCATTCATATAAGTATTACAAATAAGTAGTGAAAAATAGAAAATAAATCATTCATATAAATATTACAAATAAATCATTCATATAAATATTACAAATAAGTAGTGAAAAATTAAATGATATATTTTCATACTGAAATTATAGTTTCCTTATAATATTAACTTAATATTAACAGAAAATAAATCATTCATATAAATATTACAAATAAATCATTCATATAAATATTACAAATAAATCATTCATATAAATATTACAAATAAGTAGTGAAAAATAGAAAATAAATCATTCATATAAATATTACAAATAAATCATTCATATAAATAACTTGTTAATACAATAACTAATATTTTATTTTAAATTTATTTCAGGTAACACCCCGCATTTGTCAAATAGTATGGAAATTTCACATTTCGATATTTACTTCTTAAACGAGATTATCATTTAGTTATTTCAATTAGTAACTTAGGTAGACCTTTTTCATAAAATCATTTACCAATATTTTATTTTAAATTTTTTTCGTAGAAAATAAATCTTTTATATAAATATTATTATAAGTAGTGAAAAATAGAAAATAAATCATTCATATAAATATTACAAATAAGTAGTGAAAAATTAAATGATATATTTTCATACTGAAATTATAGTTTCCTTATAATATTAACTTAATATTAACAGAAAATAAATCATTCATATAAATATTACAAATAAATCATTCATATAAATATTACAAATAAGTAGTGAAAAATAGAAAATAAATCATTCATATAAATATTACAAATAAATCATTCATATAAATAACTTGTTAATACAATAACTAATATTTTATTTTAAATTTATTTCAGGTAACACCCCGCATTTGTCAAATAGTATGGAAATTTCACATTTCGATATTTACTTCTTAAACGAGATTATCATTTAGTTATTTCAATTAGTAACTTAGGTAGACCTTTTTCATAAAATCATTTACCAATATTTTATTTTAAATTTTTTTCGTAGAAAATAAATCTTTTATATAAATATTATTATAAGTAGTGAAAAATAGAAAATAAATCATTCATATAAATATTACAAATAAGTAGTGAAAAATAGAAAATAAATCATTCATATAAATATTACAAATAAATCTTTTATATAAATATTACAAATAAGTAGTGAAAAATAGAAAATAAATCATTCATATAAATATTACAAATAAGTAGTGAAAAATTAAATGATATATTTTCATACTGAAATTATAGTTTCCTTATAATATTAACTTAATATTAACAGAAAATAAATCATTCATATAAATATTACAAATAAATCATTCATATAAGTATTACAAATAAGTAGTGAAAAATAGAAAATAAATCATTCATATAAATATTACAAATAAATCATTCATATAAATATTACAAATAAGTAGTGAAAAATTAAATGATATATTTTCATACTGAAATTATAGTTTCCTTATAATATTAACTTAATATTAACAGAAAATAAATCATTCATATAAATATTACAAATAAATCATTCATATAAGTATTACAAATAAGTAGTGAAAAATAGAAAATAAATCATTCATATAAATATTACAAATAAATCATTCATATAAATATTACAAATAAGTAGTGAAAAATTAAATGATATATTTTCATACTGAAATTATAGTTTCCTTATAATATTAACTTAATATTAACAGAAAATAAATCATTCATATAAATATTACAAATAAATCATTCATATAAGTATTACAAATAAGTAGTGAAAAATAGAAAATAAATCATTCATATAAATATTACAAATAAATCATTCATATAAATATTACAAATAAGTAGTGAAAAATAGAAAATAAATCATTCATATAAATATTACAAATAAATCATTCATATAAATAACTTGTTAATACAATAACTAATATTTTATTTTAAATTTATTTCAGGTAACACCCCGCATTTGTCAAATAGTATGGAAATTTCACATTTCGATATTTACTTCTTAAACGAGATTATCATTTAGTTATTTCAATTAGTAACTTAGGTAGACCTTTTTCATAAAATCATTTACCAATATTTTATTTTAAATTTTTTTCGTAGAAAATAAATCTTTTATATAAATATTATTATAAGTAGTGAAAAATAGAAAATAAATCATTCATATAAATATTACAAATAAGTAGTGAAAAATAGAAAATAAATCATTCATATAAATATTACAAATAAATCTTTTATATAAATATTACAAATAAGTAGTGAAAAATAGAAAATAAATCATTCATATAAATATTACAAATAAGTAGTGAAAAATTAAATGATATATTTTCATACTGAAATTATAGTTTCCTTATAATATTAACTTAATATTAACAGAA
>OY482675.1:1444973-1449973 GCA_960531455.1 Urophora cardui
ATATTTATTGACACTCATCCCTACAGCATTCTGAACATACATCCACGCATCCTCAACACTCCGACCTTTCCTAAACCCAAACTGCCTATCCGACCTAACATCCCGCGTAATTTCCTGAAGCCGCTCGACCATGATCCGTTCCAGTACCTTGCCAAGCACTGGAAGGAGGCTGATTCCCCGGTAGGACCGGGGGTCAGTCCTAATCCTGTCGGGCGACTTCAGAAGAACGACAACCCTAGCCACTTTCCACTCACGTGGAAAGTATCCCTCCCATATGCATTTGTTGTAAACAGCCATCAAGTATTCCGGAATGAACTTCCACAAGCATTTGCACATCTCTCCGTTCAAACCATCAAAACCCGGTGACCGTTTAGACCTGACCAGGCCAAACGCATAATCAACTTCTTCGTCATCTAGTGGAGGTATTGGCACCTCCTGTGCATGAGGAACCGATACCTCCGCCCTAGGAAAGAATTCACCAAGAAGAGCCCTCATGCAATCTCTCCATGTATGGGTCAGGTTCCCTTGGACCTGGAGAGAGTTAATAAAGTCTGACGACCGGGGACCCCGACAGATCTGATAGACCTTCCCCCAGGGGTCTTCACGGAAGTCATTGACAAACCCCCTCCATTCATCTTCTTTCGTACACAAAATCAACCTCTTATACTCATTCATCTCCCTACTAAGTTGACTCCTTAGCTGGGCTACACTCTCAGAATTGTTCCGCCGGGCGCGCTGAAACAGACGTCTCGCATGCCTGACGGAACGCTTCTTCGCCTCAAGCTCCCTAGTCCACCATCTCACTTTCTTAAACCGCACCTTTTTCCACTTCTGGAACATACCATCATTCACATTCCAGACGCATTCATTAAGACGAGCAATTTGCTCGTCAACCCCCAGTTCCTGAAACACTCTAAGCGGTATATTAAATACCGCTTCTCTCACACACCGTCCATAATGGACCCAATCAGCACCCGAAGTTCGCCATCTCTTTAGATTACACTCACCCTCCACACGCTGGCGGTTGAGGGGAGTAATCACAATTTTGATCGGATTGTGATCACTTATCCCCCAACCCCCCATAACACTCCACCTAAACTCAAACATTCGAGTTGCTGCCTCATTCATGAGCGTCACGTCGATGTCACTCGCACCCATTGGCCCATGAAAACTATACCATTCACTCGGTTCATTCATCACATAACAGCCAGAGGCCGTCAACCATTCACTCATTACCTCACCCCTCTGGCTACTGGCATAACCAGACGAATGTCTGGAAAGTTTACTATGCCAGGCAGAGGATGAGGCATTCGCATCCAAACCTATGATAACAGGATTGCTACTCACGAGGAGTAGCACCGTATCAAGGTACCTCAGATAGGGCTCAATGGGCAGACTAAACTTACAGTATAAGCTAGCCACATACACTCTACCGAACGTACCCTCAATACAAACACAAACTCCCCATTCCGATGCATCCACCAAAACACATTCATAACTCGGCTCATTCACGACAACCGCGGCGTTAGCCCTCAGGTCAGTGAAGACCCGAAAGCTACCAGGAAGACCCCTCACCACACCATTGGTGGAAAAGGGCTCCTGGAGCAGGCCAACGCCGACCCGCCCCTCAGTCATACATGCACCAACCTCACACATGACAGCAGTAGATAGGGACAGTAGGAATCTCGTTAATCCATTCATGCGCGTCACTAATTAGATGACGAGGCATTTGGCTACCTTAAGAGAGTCATAGTTACTCCCGCCGTTTACCCGCGCTTACTTGAATTTCTTCACTTTGACATTCAGAGCACTGGGCAGAAATCACATTGTGTCAACACCCGTTAGGGCCATCACAATGCTTTGTTTTAATTAGACAGTCGGATTCCCCAAGTCCGTGCCAGTTCTGAATTGATTGTTAATTGATAATCGTTATAATTTAAAAAGTATAATATATATTTTATAATATAATTACTTAATAAATTTTAGCAAGAAAGTTCCACAATTGGCTACGTAACTACTATCCGGGGAACAAAAATCGAAATCTTCTATTTACCCAGAACGAGCACATAAACCATGTTATTGCTTCCCAATCAAGCCCGACTATCTCAATCTTCAGAGCCAATCCTTATCCCGAAGTTACGGATCTAATTTGCCGACTTCCCTTACCTACATTATTCTATCGACTAGAGACTCTTCACCTTGGAGACCAGCTGCGGATATCGGTACGGCCTGTTGAGAAGTTTGCGTGACCCCACCATAAATTTTCAAGGTCCGAGGAGAAAATATCGACACAACAGTAAATGTCATGCTCTTCTAGTCCATCTACCATATCTCTCTTCGAAAGACTTCCATGGTAGTACGACTATAAAACAGAAAAGAAAACTCTTCCGATATCTCTCGACGGCTTCTTTATGGTCGTTCCTGTTGCCAGGATGAGCACAAGGCCCATTTTTAATAACAAACGGATACTCAACAGGTTACGGAATTGGAACCGTATTCCCTTTCGTTCAAAATTATTCAAGTGTTTAATTACTTAATAAAATTAAAATATTAATATTTTTTTTTTTTTTTTCATTAAAACTTGAAAATTTTCGGCTTTCGCCTTGAACTTAGGACCGACTAACTCGTGATCAACCACTGTTCACACGAAACCCTTCTCCACTTCAGTCCTCCAAGGTCTCATTCGATTATTTGCTACTACCACCAAGATCTGTACCAATGGCGGCTCCATGCAGGCTTACGCCAAACACTTCTACGCACACCATTGTACCCTCCTACTCACTAAAGTTTCAAAATTTATAATTCAATCGAAATTGTATTATAAATCATCTACTTTAGCGGTAATGTATAGGTATACAACTTAAGCGCCATCCATTTTAAGGGCTAGTTGCTTCGGCAGGTGAGTTGTTACACACTCCTTAGCGGATTACGACTTCCATGTCCACCGTCCTGCTGTTTTAAGCAACCAACGCCTTTCATGGTATCTGCATGAGTTGTTAATTTGGGCACCGTAACATTACGTTTGGTTCATCCCACAGCGCCAGTTCTGCTTACCAAAAGTGGCCCACTGGGCACATTATATCATAACCTCAACCTTCATATCAAGAAAGGTGAGGTTCTTACCCATTTAAAGTTTGAGAATAGGTTAAGGTCGTTTCGACCCTAAGGCCTCTAATCATTCGCTTTACCAGATAAGATTATTTTACATAATATTAAAATGCACCAGCTATCCTGAGGGAAACTTCGGAGGGAACCAGCTACTAGATGGTTCGATTGGTCTTTCGCCCCTATACTCAATTCTGACAATCGATTTGCACGTCAGAACTGTTTCGGTCTTCCATCAGGGTTTCCCCTGACTTCAACCTGATCAAGTATAGTTCACCATCTTTCGGGTCACAGCATATATGCTCAAGGTACGTTCCAGTTAGAGGTATAAATAATAATAAATTACTATTATACATAACTATATAGAACGCCCCGGGATTGAATTCATAGACTATTTAAATAAATAAATAGAACTAAAAATTAATCCCATTATTAAAGTTAAGTTAATTACGCCATTAGGTTTAATTATAAAACCCAATGACTTGCACATATGTTAGACTCCTTGGTCCGTGTTTCAAGACGGGTCCCGAAGGTATCCTGAATCTTTCGCATTGTAAATCATATAAATGCATACAATATAATTAAATATTGTAAAATTTAATTTTAAATTTTTGCATTATATATAATAAATCTATCAACACTTTATCAAATCATTAGGTATTTATTTTATGTTAATAAGCAATAAAGCAAACTAATTAAAATAAACTTAAAACCAATGATCTTTTGATAAATTACTTTATATGTTAATAGATTACAATGTCCTTATATGAAAAAAATGCACACTATTAATATAATATATTAGTATATATTATATATATAATGATGAATTTTTCATAATGGATATTCAGGTTCATCGGGCTTAACCTCTAAGCAGTTTCACGTACTATTTAACTCTCTATTCAGAGTTCTTTTCAACTTTCCCTCACGGTACTTGTTTACTATCGGTCTCATGGTTATATTTAGTTTTAGATGGAGTTTACCACCCACTTAGTGCTGCACTATCAAGCAACACGACTCTTTGGAAATATCTTTCTAGTAATCATTAACGTTATACGGGCCTGGCACCCTCTATGGGTAAATGGCCTCATTTAAGAAGGACTTAAATCATTAATTTTTCATACTAGATATTAAGATATTCCATACACTGCATCTCACATTCGCCATTAAGACAAAGTGACTTAGTGCTGAACTGTTTTCTTTTCGCTCGCCGCTACTAAGAAAATCCTTGTTAGTTTCTTTTCCTCCCCTCATTAATATGCTTAAATTCAGGGGGTAATCCCATATGAGTTGAGGTTGTGTAATTTTCTGCTTTTTTGTTTGTTTTGTTGTTTGTGCTTATGAAGAAATCTCTCAATCAATAACTTAGAATTGCATAAAAAAAAAAACATTTCATCCACCAAATTTTATTTATTTCTTTAATATTATTATATATATTTATTATAAATTTAAAGGGACAATTCTAGAATAAAAAAATTATATTATTTTAAGCTAGACATTCCCCAATATATATTTATTCAATAATATAATATATAATAATATTTTCGTGTTTGTTTCTGTGGAATACTACGTTTTTTTTTTTCAATCAATTATTTTAATTATTGAATATAAGAGAATTTCGACTGTACTATTCATATTATGGATTTTATTTAATTCAAATTTATATTTAAATTTAAATCAAATCCAATAATATACCATTTGCTTTAAAATCTTTTTAAATAATATAAAAAGATTAAGCAACTTATTTAGCATAGTCTTACAACCCTCAACCATATGTAGTCCAAGCAGCACTTCAAAATAAATTTAAAGTACATAACAGCATGGACTGCAATATGCGTTCGAAATGTCGATGTTCATGTGTCCTGCAGTTCACACGATGACGCACAGTTAGCTGCGTT
>OY482675.1:1452473-1462473 GCA_960531455.1 Urophora cardui
TAGAATTACCACAGTTATCCAAGTAACTGTTAACGATCTATGGAACCATAACTGATATAATGAGCCTTTTGCGGTTTCACTTTTAATTCGTGTGTACTTAGACATGCATGGCTTAATCTTTGAGACAAGCATATAACTACTGGCAGGATCAACCAGAATAATATATATATATAATATATATATAAAAATATATGTGTATATTTATTCATAATAAATAAAACACCAAGAGAAATAATTCTTAACCAACAACAATGCATAAATTTAACAATATACCACAACAACAAATAATAATAATTGAACTTTATATATGGGTAACAATAATAGTTATATTAAAATTATTATTTGTGTGTGATTATTACGTTTTTACCTTGTCATCATTGATATGGTAAATTATTAATCTCATTTTTTTATTTTTCTTGTATTTCTTAAAAGAATTTTCGTTCCCTCGTACATTATTCATATTTATATATTTATAATGTAAGAACGATATTTCTTTAAAATTTATCTTTAATGTTTTAAAGAATTCTTCTTTAACGAATCATTCTTAATAAAAGCACTTACTTCATTTCATTGCATTAAATTTTAAATTATATACAATTATTTAAAAAGTATATAATTGTTTCGTTATATGAAATTAAAATAATTCCATTTAACGCAAATGTATGTTTAAATATTAATAAAAGTACTTGCTTCATCAATTAATATATATTTTTCGTAGAGTTATGCATAGACGAACTCATATTAAATACAGGTTCTTCGTATGCATAGCTCTCCTGTTACTGTAATATGTTAGTATAGAAATATGATAAAACTATAAAAGGCTATCATATTTATCTATTTGAACTAACTAACAGTACAAAAACCAGGAATAAATAACAAACAATACATAATAATAAGCTATTTATACTAAGCGCTCACAGTCAAATATATAAAAATATTTGCCCGTTTGCTGGCCTTAGTTTAGCTCAGATACCAGGAATAAACGAAACTAACATTAGGAGTATGAATTTGCTTAGTTAGCTTTGCCTTAGTTTAGAATCCCATGCAGTTCCTATAAATGTTTTCTGTCATGCACACCCCGCATTTGTCAAATAGTATGGAAATTTCACATTTCGATATTTACTTCTTAAACGAGATTATCATTTAGTTATTTCAATTAGTAACTTAGGTAGACCTTTTTCATAAAATCATTTACCAATATTTTATTTTAAATTTTTTTCGTAGAAAATAAATCTTTTATATAAATATTATTATAAGTAGTGAAAAATAGAAAATAAATCATTCATATAAATATTACAAATAAGTAGTGAAAAATAGAAAATAAATCATTCATATAAGTATTACAAATAAGTAGTGAAAAATAGAAAATAAATCATTCATATAAATATTACAAATAAATCATTCATATAAATATTACAAATAAGTAGTGAAAAATTAAATGATATATTTTCATACTGAAATTATAGTTTCCTTATAATATTAACTTAATATTAACAGAAAATAAATCATTCATATAAATATTACAAATAAATCATTCATATAAATATTACAAATAAATCATTCATATAAATATTACAAATAAGTAGTGAAAAATTAAATGATATATTTTCATACTGAAATTATAGTTTCCTTATAATATTAACTTAATATTAACAGAAAATAAATCATTCATATAAATATTACAAATAAATCATTCATATAAGTATTACAAATAAGTAGTGAAAAATAGAAAATAAATCATTCATATAAATATTACAAATAAATCATTCATATAAATATTACAAATAAGTAGTGAAAAATTAAATGATATATTTTCATACTGAAATTATAGTTTCCTTATAATATTAACTTAATATTAACAGAAAATAAATCATTCATATAAATATTACAAATAAATCATTCATATAAGTATTACAAATAAGTAGTGAAAAATAGAAAATAAATCATTCATATAAATATTACAAATAAATCATTCATATAAATATTACAAATAAGTAGTGAAAAATTAAATGATATATTTTCATACTGAAATTATAGTTTCCTTATAATATTAACTTAATATTAACAGAAAATAAATCATTCATATAAATATTACAAATAAATCATTCATATAAGTATTACAAATAAGTAGTGAAAAATAGAAAATAAATCATTCATATAAATATTACAAATAAATCATTCATATAAATATTACAAATAAGTAGTGAAAAATAGAAAATAAATCATTCATATAAATATTACAAATAAATCATTCATATAAATAACTTGTTAATACAATAACTAATATTTTATTTTAAATTTATTTCAGGTAACACCCCGCATTTGTCAAATAGTATGGAAATTTCACATTTCGATATTTACTTCTTAAACGAGATTATCATTTAGTTATTTCAATTAGTAACTTAGGTAGACCTTTTTCATAAAATCATTTACCAATATTTTATTTTAAATTTTTTTCGTAGAAAATAAATCTTTTATATAAATATTATTATAAGTAGTGAAAAATAGAAAATAAATCATTCATATAAATATTACAAATAAGTAGTGAAAAATAGAAAATAAATCATTCATATAAATATTACAAATAAATCTTTTATATAAATATTACAAATAAGTAGTGAAAAATAGAAAATAAATCATTCATATAAATATTACAAATAAGTAGTGAAAAATTAAATGATATATTTTCATACTGAAATTATAGTTTCCTTATAATATTAACTTAATATTAACAGAAAATAAATCATTCATATAAATATTACAAATAAATCATTCATATAAGTATTACAAATAAGTAGTGAAAAATAGAAAATAAATCATTCATATAAATATTACAAATAAATCATTCATATAAATATTACAAATAAGTAGTGAAAAATTAAATGATATATTTTCATACTGAAATTATAGTTTCCTTATAATATTAACTTAATATTAACAGAAAATAAATCATTCATATAAATATTACAAATAAATCATTCATATAAATATTACAAATAAATCATTCATATAAATATTACAAATAAGTAGTGAAAAATTAAATGATATATTTTCATACTGAAATTATAGTTTCCTTATAATATTAACTTAATATTAACAGAAAATAAATCATTCATATAAATATTACAAATAAATCATTCATATAAGTATTACAAATAAGTAGTGAAAAATAGAAAATAAATCATTCATATAAATATTACAAATAAATCATTCATATAAATATTACAAATAAGTAGTGAAAAATTAAATGATATATTTTCATACTGAAATTATAGTTTCCTTATAATATTAACTTAATATTAACAGAAAATAAATCATTCATATAAATATTACAAATAAATCATTCATATAAGTATTACAAATAAGTAGTGAAAAATAGAAAATAAATCATTCATATAAATATTACAAATAAATCATTCATATAAATATTACAAATAAGTAGTGAAAAATTAAATGATATATTTTCATACTGAAATTATAGTTTCCTTATAATATTAACTTAATATTAACAGAAAATAAATCATTCATATAAATATTACAAATAAATCATTCATATAAATATTACAAATAAATCATTCATATAAATATTACAAATAAGTAGTGAAAAATTAAATGATATATTTTCATACTGAAATTATAGTTTCCTTATAATATTAACTTAATATTAACAGAAAATAAATCATTCATATAAATATTACAAATAAATCATTCATATAAGTATTACAAATAAGTAGTGAAAAATAGAAAATAAATCATTCATATAAATATTACAAATAAATCATTCATATAAATATTACAAATAAGTAGTGAAAAATTAAATGATATATTTTCATACTGAAATTATAGTTTCCTTATAATATTAACTTAATATTAACAGAAAATAAATCATTCATATAAATATTACAAATAAATCATTCATATAAGTATTACAAATAAGTAGTGAAAAATAGAAAATAAATCATTCATATAAATATTACAAATAAATCATTCATATAAATATTACAAATAAGTAGTGAAAAATTAAATGATATATTTTCATACTGAAATTATAGTTTCCTTATAATATTAACTTAATATTAACAGAAAATAAATCATTCATATAAATATTACAAATAAATCATTCATATAAATATTACAAATAAATCATTCATATAAATATTACAAATAAGTAGTGAAAAATAGAAAATAAATCATTCATATAAATATTACAAATAAATCATTCATATAAATAACTTGTTAATACAATAACTAATATTTTATTTTAAATTTATTTCAGGTAACACCCCGCATTTGTCAAATAGTATGGAAATTTCACATTTCGATATTTACTTCTTAAACGAGATTATCATTTAGTTATTTCAATTAGTAACTTAGGTAGACCTTTTTCATAAAATCATTTACCAATATTTTATTTTAAATTTTTTTCGTAGAAAATAAATCTTTTATATAAATATTATTATAAGTAGTGAAAAATAGAAAATAAATCATTCATATAAATATTACAAATAAGTAGTGAAAAATAGAAAATAAATCATTCATATAAATATTACAAATAAATCTTTTATATAAATATTACAAATAAGTAGTGAAAAATAGAAAATAAATCATTCATATAAATATTACAAATAAGTAGTGAAAAATTAAATGATATATTTTCATACTGAAATTATAGTTTCCTTATAATATTAACTTAATATTAACAGAAAATAAATCATTCATATAAATATTACAAATAAATCATTCATATAAGTATTACAAATAAGTAGTGAAAAATAGAAAATAAATCATTCATATAAATATTACAAATAAATCATTCATATAAATATTACAAATAAGTAGTGAAAAATTAAATGATATATTTTCATACTGAAATTATAGTTTCCTTATAATATTAACTTAATATTAACAGAAAATAAATCATTCATATAAATATTACAAATAAATCATTCATATAAGTATTACAAATAAGTAGTGAAAAATAGAAAATAAATCATTCATATAAATATTACAAATAAATCATTCATATAAATATTACAAATAAGTAGTGAAAAATTAAATGATATATTTTCATACTGAAATTATAGTTTCCTTATAATATTAACTTAATATTAACAGAAAATAAATCATTCATATAAATATTACAAATAAATCATTCATATAAGTATTACAAATAAGTAGTGAAAAATAGAAAATAAATCATTCATATAAATATTACAAATAAATCATTCATATAAATATTACAAATAAGTAGTGAAAAATAGAAAATAAATCATTCATATAAATATTACAAATAAATCATTCATATAAATAACTTGTTAATACAATAACTAATATTTTATTTTAAATTTATTTCAGGTAACACCCCGCATTTGTCAAATAGTATGGAAATTTCACATTTCGATATTTACTTCTTAAACGAGATTATCATTTAGTTATTTCAATTAGTAACTTAGGTAGACCTTTTTCATAAAATCATTTACCAATATTTTATTTTAAATTTTTTTCGTAGAAAATAAATCTTTTATATAAATATTATTATAAGTAGTGAAAAATAGAAAATAAATCATTCATATAAATATTACAAATAAGTAGTGAAAAATAGAAAATAAATCATTCATATAAATATTACAAATAAATCTTTTATATAAATATTACAAATAAGTAGTGAAAAATAGAAAATAAATCATTCATATAAATATTACAAATAAGTAGTGAAAAATTAAATGATATATTTTCATACTGAAATTATAGTTTCCTTATAATATTAACTTAATATTAACAGAAAATAAATCATTCATATAAATATTACAAATAAATCATTCATATAAGTATTACAAATAAGTAGTGAAAAATAGAAAATAAATCATTCATATAAATATTACAAATAAATCATTCATATAAATATTACAAATAAGTAGTGAAAAATTAAATGATATATTTTCATACTGAAATTATAGTTTCCTTATAATATTAACTTAATATTAACAGAAAATAAATCATTCATATAAATATTACAAATAAATCATTCATATAAATATTACAAATAAATCATTCATATAAATATTACAAATAAGTAGTGAAAAATTAAATGATATATTTTCATACTGAAATTATAGTTTCCTTATAATATTAACTTAATATTAACAGAAAATAAATCATTCATATAAATATTACAAATAAATCATTCATATAAGTATTACAAATAAGTAGTGAAAAATAGAAAATAAATCATTCATATAAATATTACAAATAAATCATTCATATAAATATTACAAATAAGTAGTGAAAAATTAAATGATATATTTTCATACTGAAATTATAGTTTCCTTATAATATTAACTTAATATTAACAGAAAATAAATCATTCATATAAATATTACAAATAAATCATTCATATAAGTATTACAAATAAGTAGTGAAAAATAGAAAATAAATCATTCATATAAATATTACAAATAAATCATTCATATAAATATTACAAATAAGTAGTGAAAAATAGAAAATAAATCATTCATATAAATATTACAAATAAATCATTCATATAAATAACTTGTTAATACAATAACTAATATTTTATTTTAAATTTATTTCAGGTAACACCCCGCATTTGTCAAATAGTATGGAAATTTCACATTTCGATATTTACTTCTTAAACGAGATTATCATTTAGTTATTTCAATTAGTAACTTAGGTAGACCTTTTTCATAAAATCATTTACCAATATTTTATTTTAAATTTTTTTCGTAGAAAATAAATCTTTTATATAAATATTATTATAAGTAGTGAAAAATAGAAAATAAATCATTCATATAAATATTACAAATAAGTAGTGAAAAATAGAAAATAAATCATTCATATAAATATTACAAATAAATCTTTTATATAAATATTACAAATAAGTAGTGAAAAATAGAAAATAAATCATTCATATAAATATTACAAATAAGTAGTGAAAAATTAAATGATATATTTTCATACTGAAATTATAGTTTCCTTATAATATTAACTTAATATTAACAGAAAATAAATCATTCATATAAATATTACAAATAAATCATTCATATAAGTATTACAAATAAGTAGTGAAAAATAGAAAATAAATCATTCATATAAATATTACAAATAAATCATTCATATAAATATTACAAATAAGTAGTGAAAAATTAAATGATATATTTTCATACTGAAATTATAGTTTCCTTATAATATTAACTTAATATTAACAGAAAATAAATCATTCATATAAATATTACAAATAAATCATTCATATAAGTATTACAAATAAGTAGTGAAAAATAGAAAATAAATCATTCATATAAATATTACAAATAAATCATTCATATAAATATTACAAATAAGTAGTGAAAAATTAAATGATATATTTTCATACTGAAATTATAGTTTCCTTATAATATTAACTTAATATTAACAGAAAATAAATCATTCATATAAATATTACAAATAAATCATTCATATAAGTATTACAAATAAGTAGTGAAAAATAGAAAATAAATCATTCATATAAATATTACAAATAAATCATTCATATAAATATTACAAATAAGTAGTGAAAAATTAAATGATATATTTTCATACTGAAATTATAGTTTCCTTATAATATTAACTTAATATTAACAGAAAATAAATCATTCATATAAATATTACAAATAAATCATTCATATAAGTATTACAAATAAGTAGTGAAAAATAGAAAATAAATCATTCATATAAATATTACAAATAAATCATTCATATAAATATTACAAATAAGTAGTGAAAAATTAAATGATATATTTTCATACTGAAATTATAGTTTCCTTATAATATTAACTTAATATTAACAGAAAATAAATCATTCATATAAATATTACAAATAAATCATTCATATAAATATTACAAATAAATCATTCATATAAATATTACAAATAAGTAGTGAAAAATTAAATGATATATTTTCATACTGAAATTATAGTTTCCTTATAATATTAACTTAATATTAACAGAAAATAAATCATTCATATAAATATTACAAATAAATCATTCATATAAGTATTACAAATAAGTAGTGAAAAATAGAAAATAAATCATTCATATAAATATTACAAATAAATCATTCATATAAATATTACAAATAAGTAGTGAAAAATTAAATGATATATTTTCATACTGAAATTATAGTTTCCTTATAATATTAACTTAATATTAACAGAAAATAAATCATTCATATAAATATTACAAATAAATCATTCATATAAGTATTACAAATAAGTAGTGAAAAATAGAAAATAAATCATTCATATAAATATTACAAATAAATCATTCATATAAATATTACAAATAAGTAGTGAAAAATTAAATGATATATTTTCATACTGAAATTATAGTTTCCTTATAATATTAACTTAATATTAACAGAAAATAAATCATTCATATAAATATTACAAATAAATCATTCATATAAATATTACAAATAAATCATTCATATAAATATTACAAATAAGTAGTGAAAAATAGAAAATAAATCATTCATATAAATATTACAAATAAATCATTCATATAAATAACTTGTTAATACAATAACTAATATTTTATTTTAAATTTATTTCAGGTAACACCCCGCATTTGTCAAATAGTATGGAAATTTCACATTTCGATATTTACTTCTTAAACGAGATTATCATTTAGTTATTTCAATTAGTAACTTAGGTAGACCTTTTTCATAAAATCATTTACCAATATTTTATTTTAAATTTTTTTCGTAGAAAATAAATCTTTTATATAAATATTATTATAAGTAGTGAAAAATAGAAAATAAATCATTCATATAAATATTACAAATAAGTAGTGAAAAATAGAAAATAAATCATTCATATAAATATTACAAATAAATCTTTTATATAAATATTACAAATAAGTAGTGAAAAATAGAAAATAAATCATTCATATAAATATTACAAATAAGTAGTGAAAAATTAAATGATATATTTTCATACTGAAATTATAGTTTCCTTATAATATTAACTTAATATTAACAGAAAATAAATCATTCATATAAATATTACAAATAAATCATTCATATAAGTATTACAAATAAGTAGTGAAAAATAGAAAATAAATCATTCATATAAATATTACAAATAAATCATTCATATAAATATTACAAATAAGTAGTGAAAAATTAAATGATATATTTTCATACTGAAATTATAGTTTCCTTATAATATTAACTTAATATTAACAGAAAATAAATCATTCATATAAATATTACAAATAAATCATTCATATAAGTATTACAAATAAGTAGTGAAAAATAGAAAATAAATCATTCATATAAATATTACAAATAAATCATTCATATAAATATTACAAATAAGTAGTGAAAAATTAAATGATATATTTTCATACTGAAATTATAGTTTCCTTATAATATTAACTTAATATTAACAGAAAATAAATCATTCATATAAATATTACAAATAAATCATTCATATAAGTATTACAAATAAGTAGTGAAAAATAGAAAATAAATCATTCATATAAATATTACAAATAAATCATTCATATAAATATTACAAATAAGTAGTGAAAAATAGAAAATAAATCATTCATATAAATATTACAAATAAATCATTCATATAAATAACTTGTTAATACAATAACTAATATTTTATTTTAAATTTATTTCAGGTAACACCCCGCATTTGTCAAATAGTATGGAAATTTCACATTTCGATATTTACTTCTTAAACGAGATTATCATTTAGTTATTTCAATTAGTAACTTAGGTAGACCTTTTTCATAAAATCATTTACCAATATTTTATTTTAAATTTTTTTCGTAGAAAATAAATCTTTTATATAAATATTATTATAAGTAGTGAAAAATAGAAAATAAATCATTCATATAAATATTACAAATAAGTAGTGAAAAATAGAAAATAAATCATTCATATAAATATTACAAATAAATCTTTTATATAAATATTACAAATAAGTAGTGA
>OY482675.1:1472473-1478427 GCA_960531455.1 Urophora cardui
TTCTTTAAAATTTATCTTTAATGTTTTAAAGAATTCTTCTTTAACGAATCATTCTTAATAAAAGCACTTACTTCATTTCATTGCATTAAATTTTAAATTATATACAATTATTTAAAAAGTATATAATTGTTTCGTTATATGAAATTAAAATAATTCCATTTAACGCAAATGTATGTTTAAATATTAATAAAAGTACTTGCTTCATCAATTAATATATATTTTTCGTAGAGTTATGCATAGACGAACTCATATTAAATACAGGTTCTTCGTATGCATAGCTCTCCTGTTACTGTAATATGTTAGTATAGAAATATGATAAAACTATAAAAGGCTATCATATTTATCTATTTGAACTAACTAACAGTACAAAAACCAGGAATAAATAACAAACAATACATAATAATAAGCTATTTATACTAAGCGCTCACAGTCAAATATATAAAAATATTTGCCCGTTTGCTGGCCTTAGTTTAGCTCAGATACCAGGAATAAACGAAACTAACATTAGGAGTATGAATTTGCTTAGTTAGCTTTGCCTTAGTTTAGAATCCCATGCAGTTCCTATAAATGTTTTCTGTCATGCACACCCCGCATTTGTCAAATAGTATGGAAATTTCACATTTCGATATTTACTTCTTAAACGAGATTATCATTTAGTTATTTCAATTAGTAACTTAGGTAGACCTTTTTCATAAAATCATTTACCAATATTTTATTTTAAATTTTTTTCGTAGAAAATAAATCTTTTATATAAATATTATTATAAGTAGTGAAAAATAGAAAATAAATCATTCATATAAATATTACAAATAAGTAGTGAAAAATAGAAAATAAATCATTCATATAAGTATTACAAATAAGTAGTGAAAAATAGAAAATAAATCATTCATATAAATATTACAAATAAATCATTCATATAAATATTACAAATAAGTAGTGAAAAATTAAATGATATATTTTCATACTGAAATTATAGTTTCCTTATAATATTAACTTAATATTAACAGAAAATAAATCATTCATATAAATATTACAAATAAATCATTCATATAAATATTACAAATAAATCATTCATATAAATATTACAAATAAGTAGTGAAAAATTAAATGATATATTTTCATACTGAAATTATAGTTTCCTTATAATATTAACTTAATATTAACAGAAAATAAATCATTCATATAAATATTACAAATAAATCATTCATATAAGTATTACAAATAAGTAGTGAAAAATAGAAAATAAATCATTCATATAAATATTACAAATAAATCATTCATATAAATATTACAAATAAGTAGTGAAAAATTAAATGATATATTTTCATACTGAAATTATAGTTTCCTTATAATATTAACTTAATATTAACAGAAAATAAATCATTCATATAAATATTACAAATAAATCATTCATATAAGTATTACAAATAAGTAGTGAAAAATAGAAAATAAATCATTCATATAAATATTACAAATAAATCATTCATATAAATATTACAAATAAGTAGTGAAAAATTAAATGATATATTTTCATACTGAAATTATAGTTTCCTTATAATATTAACTTAATATTAACAGAAAATAAATCATTCATATAAATATTACAAATAAATCATTCATATAAGTATTACAAATAAGTAGTGAAAAATAGAAAATAAATCATTCATATAAATATTACAAATAAATCATTCATATAAATATTACAAATAAGTAGTGAAAAATAGAAAATAAATCATTCATATAAATATTACAAATAAATCATTCATATAAATAACTTGTTAATACAATAACTAATATTTTATTTTAAATTTATTTCAGGTAACACCCCGCATTTGTCAAATAGTATGGAAATTTCACATTTCGATATTTACTTCTTAAACGAGATTATCATTTAGTTATTTCAATTAGTAACTTAGGTAGACCTTTTTCATAAAATCATTTACCAATATTTTATTTTAAATTTTTTTCGTAGAAAATAAATCTTTTATATAAATATTATTATAAGTAGTGAAAAATAGAAAATAAATCATTCATATAAATATTACAAATAAGTAGTGAAAAATAGAAAATAAATCATTCATATAAATATTACAAATAAATCTTTTATATAAATATTACAAATAAGTAGTGAAAAATAGAAAATAAATCATTCATATAAATATTACAAATAAGTAGTGAAAAATTAAATGATATATTTTCATACTGAAATTATAGTTTCCTTATAATATTAACTTAATATTAACAGAAAATAAATCATTCATATAAATATTACAAATAAATCATTCATATAAGTATTACAAATAAGTAGTGAAAAATAGAAAATAAATCATTCATATAAATATTACAAATAAATCATTCATATAAATATTACAAATAAGTAGTGAAAAATTAAATGATATATTTTCATACTGAAATTATAGTTTCCTTATAATATTAACTTAATATTAACAGAAAATAAATCATTCATATAAATATTACAAATAAATCATTCATATAAATATTACAAATAAATCATTCATATAAATATTACAAATAAGTAGTGAAAAATTAAATGATATATTTTCATACTGAAATTATAGTTTCCTTATAATATTAACTTAATATTAACAGAAAATAAATCATTCATATAAATATTACAAATAAATCATTCATATAAGTATTACAAATAAGTAGTGAAAAATAGAAAATAAATCATTCATATAAATATTACAAATAAATCATTCATATAAATATTACAAATAAGTAGTGAAAAATTAAATGATATATTTTCATACTGAAATTATAGTTTCCTTATAATATTAACTTAATATTAACAGAAAATAAATCATTCATATAAATATTACAAATAAATCATTCATATAAGTATTACAAATAAGTAGTGAAAAATAGAAAATAAATCATTCATATAAATATTACAAATAAATCATTCATATAAATATTACAAATAAGTAGTGAAAAATTAAATGATATATTTTCATACTGAAATTATAGTTTCCTTATAATATTAACTTAATATTAACAGAAAATAAATCATTCATATAAATATTACAAATAAATCATTCATATAAATATTACAAATAAATCATTCATATAAATATTACAAATAAGTAGTGAAAAATTAAATGATATATTTTCATACTGAAATTATAGTTTCCTTATAATATTAACTTAATATTAACAGAAAATAAATCATTCATATAAATATTACAAATAAATCATTCATATAAGTATTACAAATAAGTAGTGAAAAATAGAAAATAAATCATTCATATAAATATTACAAATAAATCATTCATATAAATATTACAAATAAGTAGTGAAAAATTAAATGATATATTTTCATACTGAAATTATAGTTTCCTTATAATATTAACTTAATATTAACAGAAAATAAATCATTCATATAAATATTACAAATAAATCATTCATATAAGTATTACAAATAAGTAGTGAAAAATAGAAAATAAATCATTCATATAAATATTACAAATAAATCATTCATATAAATATTACAAATAAGTAGTGAAAAATTAAATGATATATTTTCATACTGAAATTATAGTTTCCTTATAATATTAACTTAATATTAACAGAAAATAAATCATTCATATAAATATTACAAATAAATCATTCATATAAATATTACAAATAAATCATTCATATAAATATTACAAATAAGTAGTGAAAAATAGAAAATAAATCATTCATATAAATATTACAAATAAATCATTCATATAAATAACTTGTTAATACAATAACTAATATTTTATTTTAAATTTATTTCAGGTAACACCCCGCATTTGTCAAATAGTATGGAAATTTCACATTTCGATATTTACTTCTTAAACGAGATTATCATTTAGTTATTTCAATTAGTAACTTAGGTAGACCTTTTTCATAAAATCATTTACCAATATTTTATTTTAAATTTTTTTCGTAGAAAATAAATCTTTTATATAAATATTATTATAAGTAGTGAAAAATAGAAAATAAATCATTCATATAAATATTACAAATAAGTAGTGAAAAATAGAAAATAAATCATTCATATAAATATTACAAATAAATCTTTTATATAAATATTACAAATAAGTAGTGAAAAATAGAAAATAAATCATTCATATAAATATTACAAATAAGTAGTGAAAAATTAAATGATATATTTTCATACTGAAATTATAGTTTCCTTATAATATTAACTTAATATTAACAGAAAATAAATCATTCATATAAATATTACAAATAAATCATTCATATAAGTATTACAAATAAGTAGTGAAAAATAGAAAATAAATCATTCATATAAATATTACAAATAAATCATTCATATAAATATTACAAATAAGTAGTGAAAAATTAAATGATATATTTTCATACTGAAATTATAGTTTCCTTATAATATTAACTTAATATTAACAGAAAATAAATCATTCATATAAATATTACAAATAAATCATTCATATAAGTATTACAAATAAGTAGTGAAAAATAGAAAATAAATCATTCATATAAATATTACAAATAAATCATTCATATAAATATTACAAATAAGTAGTGAAAAATTAAATGATATATTTTCATACTGAAATTATAGTTTCCTTATAATATTAACTTAATATTAACAGAAAATAAATCATTCATATAAATATTACAAATAAATCATTCATATAAGTATTACAAATAAGTAGTGAAAAATAGAAAATAAATCATTCATATAAATATTACAAATAAATCATTCATATAAATATTACAAATAAGTAGTGAAAAATAGAAAATAAATCATTCATATAAATATTACAAATAAATCATTCATATAAATAACTTGTTAATACAATAACTAATATTTTATTTTAAATTTATTTCAGGTAACACCCCGCATTTGTCAAATAGTATGGAAATTTCACATTTCGATATTTACTTCTTAAACGAGATTATCATTTAGTTATTTCAATTAGTAACTTAGGTAGACCTTTTTCATAAAATCATTTACCAATATTTTATTTTAAATTTTTTTCGTAGAAAATAAATCTTTTATATAAATATTATTATAAGTAGTGAAAAATAGAAAATAAATCATTCATATAAATATTACAAATAAGTAGTGAAAAATAGAAAATAAATCATTCATATAAATATTACAAATAAATCTTTTATATAAATATTACAAATAAGTAGTGAAAAATAGAAAATAAATCATTCATATAAATATTACAAATAAGTAGTGAAAAATTAAATGATATATTTTCATACTGAAATTATAGTTTCCTTATAATATTAACTTAATATTAACAGAAAATAAATCATTCATATAAATATTACAAATAAATCATTCATATAAGTATTACAAATAAGTAGTGAAAAATAGAAAATAAATCATTCATATAAATATTACAAATAAATCATTCATATAAATATTACAAATAAGTAGTGAAAAATTAAATGATATATTTTCATACTGAAATTATAGTTTCCTTATAATATTAACTTAATATTAACAGAAAATAAATCATTCATATAAATATTACAAATAAATCATTCATATAAATATTACAAATAAATCATTCATATAAATATTACAAATAAGTAGTGAAAAATTAAATGATATATTTTCATACTGAAATTATAGTTTCCTTATAATATTAACTTAATATTAACAGAAAATAAATCATTCATATAAATATTACAAATAAATCATTCATATAAGTATTACAAATAAGTAGTGAAAAATAGAAAATAAATCATTCATATAAATATTACAAATAAATCATTCATATAAATATTACAAATAAGTAGTGAAAAATTAAATGATATATTTTCATACTGAAATTATAGTTTCCTTATAATATTAACTTAATATTAACAGAAAATAAATCATTCATATAAATATTACAAATAAATCATTCATATAAGTATTACAAATAAGTAGTGAAAAATAGAAAATAAATCATTCATAT
>OY482675.1:1478627-1483627 GCA_960531455.1 Urophora cardui
AATGATTTATTTTCTATTTTTCACTACTTATTTGTAATATTTATATGAATGATTTATTTGTAATATTTATATGAATGATTTATTTGTAATATTTATATGAATGATTTATTTGTAATATTTATATGAATGATTTATTTTCTGTTAATATTAAGTTAATATTATAAGGAAACTATAATTTCAGTATGAAAATATATCATTTAATTTTTCACTACTTATTTGTAATATTTATATGAATGATTTATTTGTAATATTTATATGAATGATTTATTTTCTATTTTTCACTACTTATTTGTAATATTTATATGAATGATTTATTTGTAATATTTATATGAATGATTTATTTTCTGTTAATATTAAGTTAATATTATAAGGAAACTATAATTTCAGTATGAAAATATATCATTTAATTTTTCACTACTTATTTGTAATATTTATATGAATGATTTATTTTCTATTTTTCACTACTTATTTGTAATATTTATATGAATAAAATAAAATATTGGTAAATGATTTTATGAAAAAGGTCTACCTAAGTTACTAATTGAAATAACTAAATGATAATCTCGTTTAAGAAGTAAATATCGAAATGTGAAATTTCCATACTATTTGACAAATGCGGGGTGTTACCTGAAATAAATTTAAAATAAAATATTAGTTATTGTATTAACAATTTATTTATATGAATGATTTATTTGTAATATTTATATGAATGATTTATTTTCTATTTTTCACTACTTATTTGTAATATTTATATGAATGATTTATTTGTAATATTTATATGAATGATTTATTTGTAATATTTATATGAATGATTTATTTGTAATATTTATATGAATGATTTATTTTCTGTTAATATTAAGTTAATATTATAAGGAAACTATAATTTCAGTATGAAAATATATCATTTAATTTTTCACTACTTATTTGTAATATTTATATGAATGATTTATTTGTAATATTTATATGAATGATTTATTTTCTATTTTTCACTACTTATTTGTAATATTTATATGAATGATTTATTTGTAATATTTATATGAATGATTTATTTGTAATATTTATATGAATGATTTATTTGTAATATTTATATGAATGATTTATTTTCTGTTAATATTAAGTTAATATTATAAGGAAACTATAATTTCAGTATGAAAATATATCATTTAATTTTTCACTACTTATTTGTAATATTTATATGAATGATTTATTTGTAATATTTATATGAATGATTTATTTTCTATTTTTCACTACTTATTTGTAATATTTATATGAATGATTTATTTGTAATATTTATATGAATGATTTATTTTCTGTTAATATTAAGTTAATATTATAAGGAAACTATAATTTCAGTATGAAAATATATCATTTAATTTTTCACTACTTATTTGTAATATTTATATGAATGATTTATTTTCTATTTTTCACTACTTATTTGTAATATTTATATGAATAAAATAAAATATTGGTAAATGATTTTATGAAAAAGGTCTACCTAAGTTACTAATTGAAATAACTAAATGATAATCTCGTTTAAGAAGTAAATATCGAAATGTGAAATTTCCATACTATTTGACAAATGCGGGGTGTTACCTGAAATAAATTTAAAATAAAATATTAGTTATTGTATTAACAAGTTATTTATATGAATGATTTATTTGTAATATTTATATGAATGATTTATTTTCTATTTTTCACTACTTATTTGTAATATTTATATGAATGATTTATTTGTAATATTTATATGAATGATTTATTTGTAATATTTATATGAATGATTTATTTGTAATATTTATATGAATGATTTATTTTCTGTTAATATTAAGTTAATATTATAAGGAAACTATAATTTCAGTATGAAAATATATCATTTAATTTTTCACTACTTATTTGTAATATTTATATGAATGATTTATTTGTAATATTTATATGAATGATTTATTTTCTATTTTTCACTACTTATTTGTAATATTTATATGAATGATTTATTTGTAATATTTATATGAATGATTTATTTTCTGTTAATATTAAGTTAATATTATAAGGAAACTATAATTTCAGTATGAAAATATATCATTTAATTTTTCACTACTTATTTGTAATATTTATATGAATGATTTATTTGTAATATTTATATGAATGATTTATTTTCTATTTTTCACTACTTATTTGTAATATTTATATGAATGATTTATTTGTAATATTTATATGAATGATTTATTTGTAATATTTATATGAATGATTTATTTTCTGTTAATATTAAGTTAATATTATAAGGAAACTATAATTTCAGTATGAAAATATATCATTTAATTTTTCACTACTTATTTGTAATATTTATATGAATGATTTATTTGTAATATTTATATGAATGATTTATTTTCTATTTTTCACTACTTATTTGTAATATTTATATGAATGATTTATTTGTAATATTTATATGAATGATTTATTTTCTGTTAATATTAAGTTAATATTATAAGGAAACTATAATTTCAGTATGAAAATATATCATTTAATTTTTCACTACTTATTTGTAATATTTATATGAATGATTTATTTGTAATATTTATATGAATGATTTATTTTCTATTTTTCACTACTTATTTGTAATATTTATATGAATGATTTATTTGTAATATTTATATGAATGATTTATTTTCTGTTAATATTAAGTTAATATTATAAGGAAACTATAATTTCAGTATGAAAATATATCATTTAATTTTTCACTACTTATTTGTAATATTTATATGAATGATTTATTTGTAATATTTATATGAATGATTTATTTTCTATTTTTCACTACTTATTTGTAATATTTATATGAATGATTTATTTGTAATATTTATATGAATGATTTATTTGTAATATTTATATGAATGATTTATTTTCTGTTAATATTAAGTTAATATTATAAGGAAACTATAATTTCAGTATGAAAATATATCATTTAATTTTTCACTACTTATTTGTAATATTTATATGAATGATTTATTTGTAATATTTATATGAATGATTTATTTTCTATTTTTCACTACTTATTTGTAATATTTATATGAATGATTTATTTGTAATATTTATATGAATGATTTATTTTCTGTTAATATTAAGTTAATATTATAAGGAAACTATAATTTCAGTATGAAAATATATCATTTAATTTTTCACTACTTATTTGTAATATTTATATGAATGATTTATTTTCTATTTTTCACTACTTATTTGTAATATTTATATGAATGATTTATTTGTAATATTTATATGAATGATTTATTTTCTGTTAATATTAAGTTAATATTATAAGGAAACTATAATTTCAGTATGAAAATATATCATTTAATTTTTCACTACTTATTTGTAATATTTATATGAATGATTTATTTTCTATTTTTCACTACTTATTTGTAATATTTATATGAATGATTTATTTGTAATATTTATATGAATGATTTATTTGTAATATTTATATGAATGATTTATTTGTAATATTTATATGAATGATTTATTTTCTGTTAATATTAAGTTAATATTATAAGGAAACTATAATTTCAGTATGAAAATATATCATTTAATTTTTCACTACTTATTTGTAATATTTATATGAATGATTTATTTGTAATATTTATATGAATGATTTATTTTCTATTTTTCACTACTTATTTGTAATATTTATATGAATGATTTATTTGTAATATTTATATGAATGATTTATTTTCTGTTAATATTAAGTTAATATTATAAGGAAACTATAATTTCAGTATGAAAATATATCATTTAATTTTTCACTACTTATTTGTAATATTTATATGAATGATTTATTTGTAATATTTATATGAATGATTTATTTTCTATTTTTCACTACTTATTTGTAATATTTATATGAATGATTTATTTGTAATATTTATATGAATGATTTATTTGTAATATTTATATGAATGATTTATTTTCTGTTAATATTAAGTTAATATTATAAGGAAACTATAATTTCAGTATGAAAATATATCATTTAATTTTTCACTACTTATTTGTAATATTTATATGAATGATTTATTTGTAATATTTATATGAATGATTTATTTTCTATTTTTCACTACTTATTTGTAATATTTATATGAATGATTTATTTGTAATATTTATATGAATGATTTATTTGTAATATTTATATGAATGATTTATTTTCTGTTAATATTAAGTTAATATTATAAGGAAACTATAATTTCAGTATGAAAATATATCATTTAATTTTTCACTACTTATTTGTAATATTTATATGAATGATTTATTTGTAATATTTATATGAATGATTTATTTTCTATTTTTCACTACTTATTTGTAATATTTATATGAATGATTTATTTGTAATATTTATATGAATGATTTATTTTCTGTTAATATTAAGTTAATATTATAAGGAAACTATAATTTCAGTATGAAAATATATCATTTAATTTTTCACTACTTATTTGTAATATTTATATGAATGATTTATTTTCTATTTTTCACTACTTATTTGTAATATTTATATGAATGATTTATTTGTAATATTTATATGAATGATTTATTTTCTGTTAATATTAAGTTAATATTATAAGGAAACTATAATTTCAGTATGAAAATATATCATTTAATTTTTCACTACTTATTTGTAATATTTATATGAATGATTTATTTTCTATTTTTCACTACTTATTTGTAATATTTATATAAAAGATTTATTTGTAATATTTATATGAATGATTTATTTTCTATTTTTCACTACTTATTTGTAATATTTATATGAATGATTTATTTTCTATTTTTCACTACTTATAATAATATTTATATAAAAGATTTATTTTCTACGAAAAAAATTTAAAATAAAATATTGGTAAATGATTTTATGAAAAAGGTCTACCTAAGTTACTAATTGAAATAACTAAATGATAATCTCGTTTAAGAAGTAAATATCGAAATGTGAAATTTCCATACTATTTGACAAATGCGGGGTGTGCATGACA
>OY482675.1:1493627-1501127 GCA_960531455.1 Urophora cardui
TTTATTTTCTGTTAATATTAAGTTAATATTATAAGGAAACTATAATTTCAGTATGAAAATATATCATTTAATTTTTCACTACTTATTTGTAATATTTATATGAATGATTTATTTGTAATATTTATATGAATGATTTATTTTCTATTTTTCACTACTTATTTGTAATATTTATATGAATGATTTATTTGTAATATTTATATGAATGATTTATTTTCTGTTAATATTAAGTTAATATTATAAGGAAACTATAATTTCAGTATGAAAATATATCATTTAATTTTTCACTACTTATTTGTAATATTTATATGAATGATTTATTTTCTATTTTTCACTACTTATTTGTAATATTTATATGAATAAAATAAAATATTGGTAAATGATTTTATGAAAAAGGTCTACCTAAGTTACTAATTGAAATAACTAAATGATAATCTCGTTTAAGAAGTAAATATCGAAATGTGAAATTTCCATACTATTTGACAAATGCGGGGTGTTACCTGAAATAAATTTAAAATAAAATATTAGTTATTGTATTAACAAGTTATTTATATGAATGATTTATTTGTAATATTTATATGAATGATTTATTTTCTATTTTTCACTACTTATTTGTAATATTTATATGAATGATTTATTTGTAATATTTATATGAATGATTTATTTGTAATATTTATATGAATGATTTATTTGTAATATTTATATGAATGATTTATTTTCTGTTAATATTAAGTTAATATTATAAGGAAACTATAATTTCAGTATGAAAATATATCATTTAATTTTTCACTACTTATTTGTAATATTTATATGAATGATTTATTTGTAATATTTATATGAATGATTTATTTTCTATTTTTCACTACTTATTTGTAATATTTATATGAATGATTTATTTGTAATATTTATATGAATGATTTATTTTCTGTTAATATTAAGTTAATATTATAAGGAAACTATAATTTCAGTATGAAAATATATCATTTAATTTTTCACTACTTATTTGTAATATTTATATGAATGATTTATTTGTAATATTTATATGAATGATTTATTTTCTATTTTTCACTACTTATTTGTAATATTTATATGAATGATTTATTTGTAATATTTATATGAATGATTTATTTGTAATATTTATATGAATGATTTATTTTCTGTTAATATTAAGTTAATATTATAAGGAAACTATAATTTCAGTATGAAAATATATCATTTAATTTTTCACTACTTATTTGTAATATTTATATGAATGATTTATTTGTAATATTTATATGAATGATTTATTTTCTATTTTTCACTACTTATTTGTAATATTTATATGAATGATTTATTTGTAATATTTATATGAATGATTTATTTTCTGTTAATATTAAGTTAATATTATAAGGAAACTATAATTTCAGTATGAAAATATATCATTTAATTTTTCACTACTTATTTGTAATATTTATATGAATGATTTATTTGTAATATTTATATGAATGATTTATTTTCTATTTTTCACTACTTATTTGTAATATTTATATGAATGATTTATTTGTAATATTTATATGAATGATTTATTTTCTGTTAATATTAAGTTAATATTATAAGGAAACTATAATTTCAGTATGAAAATATATCATTTAATTTTTCACTACTTATTTGTAATATTTATATGAATGATTTATTTGTAATATTTATATGAATGATTTATTTTCTATTTTTCACTACTTATTTGTAATATTTATATGAATGATTTATTTGTAATATTTATATGAATGATTTATTTGTAATATTTATATGAATGATTTATTTTCTGTTAATATTAAGTTAATATTATAAGGAAACTATAATTTCAGTATGAAAATATATCATTTAATTTTTCACTACTTATTTGTAATATTTATATGAATGATTTATTTGTAATATTTATATGAATGATTTATTTTCTATTTTTCACTACTTATTTGTAATATTTATATGAATGATTTATTTGTAATATTTATATGAATGATTTATTTTCTGTTAATATTAAGTTAATATTATAAGGAAACTATAATTTCAGTATGAAAATATATCATTTAATTTTTCACTACTTATTTGTAATATTTATATGAATGATTTATTTGTAATATTTATATGAATGATTTATTTTCTATTTTTCACTACTTATTTGTAATATTTATATGAATGATTTATTTGTAATATTTATATGAATGATTTATTTGTAATATTTATATGAATGATTTATTTGTAATATTTATATGAATGATTTATTTTCTGTTAATATTAAGTTAATATTATAAGGAAACTATAATTTCAGTATGAAAATATATCATTTAATTTTTCACTACTTATTTGTAATATTTATATGAATGATTTATTTGTAATATTTATATGAATGATTTATTTTCTATTTTTCACTACTTATTTGTAATATTTATATGAATGATTTATTTGTAATATTTATATGAATGATTTATTTTCTGTTAATATTAAGTTAATATTATAAGGAAACTATAATTTCAGTATGAAAATATATCATTTAATTTTTCACTACTTATTTGTAATATTTATATGAATGATTTATTTGTAATATTTATATGAATGATTTATTTTCTATTTTTCACTACTTATTTGTAATATTTATATGAATGATTTATTTGTAATATTTATATGAATGATTTATTTGTAATATTTATATGAATGATTTATTTTCTGTTAATATTAAGTTAATATTATAAGGAAACTATAATTTCAGTATGAAAATATATCATTTAATTTTTCACTACTTATTTGTAATATTTATATGAATGATTTATTTGTAATATTTATATGAATGATTTATTTTCTATTTTTCACTACTTATTTGTAATATTTATATGAATGATTTATTTGTAATATTTATATGAATGATTTATTTTCTGTTAATATTAAGTTAATATTATAAGGAAACTATAATTTCAGTATGAAAATATATCATTTAATTTTTCACTACTTATTTGTAATATTTATATGAATGATTTATTTTCTATTTTTCACTACTTATTTGTAATATTTATATGAATAAAATAAAATATTGGTAAATGATTTTATGAAAAAGGTCTACCTAAGTTACTAATTGAAATAACTAAATGATAATCTCGTTTAAGAAGTAAATATCGAAATGTGAAATTTCCATACTATTTGACAAATGCGGGGTGTTACCTGAAATAAATTTAAAATAAAATATTAGTTATTGTATTAACAAGTTATTTATATGAATGATTTATTTGTAATATTTATATGAATGATTTATTTTCTATTTTTCACTACTTATTTGTAATATTTATATGAATGATTTATTTGTAATATTTATATGAATGATTTATTTGTAATATTTATATGAATGATTTATTTGTAATATTTATATGAATGATTTATTTTCTGTTAATATTAAGTTAATATTATAAGGAAACTATAATTTCAGTATGAAAATATATCATTTAATTTTTCACTACTTATTTGTAATATTTATATGAATGATTTATTTGTAATATTTATATGAATGATTTATTTTCTATTTTTCACTACTTATTTGTAATATTTATATGAATGATTTATTTGTAATATTTATATGAATGATTTATTTTCTGTTAATATTAAGTTAATATTATAAGGAAACTATAATTTCAGTATGAAAATATATCATTTAATTTTTCACTACTTATTTGTAATATTTATATGAATGATTTATTTGTAATATTTATATGAATGATTTATTTTCTATTTTTCACTACTTATTTGTAATATTTATATGAATGATTTATTTGTAATATTTATATGAATGATTTATTTGTAATATTTATATGAATGATTTATTTTCTGTTAATATTAAGTTAATATTATAAGGAAACTATAATTTCAGTATGAAAATATATCATTTAATTTTTCCCTACTTATTTGTAATATTTATATGAATGATTTATTTGTAATATTTATATGAATGATTTATTTTCTATTTTTCACTACTTATTTGTAATATTTATATGAATGATTTATTTGTAATATTTATATGAATGATTTATTTTCTGTTAATATTAAGTTAATATTATAAGGAAACTATAATTTCAGTATGAAAATATATCATTTAATTTTTCACTACTTATTTGTAATATTTATATGAATGATTTATTTGTAATATTTATATGAATGATTTATTTTCTATTTTTCACTACTTATTTGTAATATTTATATGAATGATTTATTTGTAATATTTATATGAATGATTTATTTTCTGTTAATATTAAGTTAATATTATAAGGAAACTATAATTTCAGTATGAAAATATATCATTTAATTTTTCACTACTTATTTGTAATATTTATATGAATGATTTATTTGTAATATTTATATGAATGATTTATTTTCTATTTTTCACTACTTATTTGTAATATTTATATGAATGATTTATTTGTAATATTTATATGAATGATTTATTTGTAATATTTATATGAATGATTTATTTTCTGTTAATATTAAGTTAATATTATAAGGAAACTATAATTTCAGTATGAAAATATATCATATAATTTTTCACTACTTATTTGTAATATTTATATGAATGATTTATTTGTAATATTTATATGAATGATTTATTTTCTATTTTTCACTACTTATTTGTAATATTTATATGAATGATTTATTTGTAATATTTATATGAATGATTTATTTTCTGTTAATATTAAGTTAATATTATAAGGAAACTATAATTTCAGTATGAAAATATATCATTTAATTTTTCACTACTTATTTGTAATATTTATATGAATGATTTATTTTCTATTTTTCACTACTTATTTGTAATATTTATATGAATAAAATAAAATATTGGTAAATGATTTTATGAAAAAGGTCTACCTAAGTTACTAATTGAAATAACTAAATGATAATCTCGTTTAAGAAGTAAATATCGAAATGTGAAATTTCCATACTATTTGACAAATGCGGGGTGTTACCTGAAATAAATTTAAAATAAAATATTAGTTATTGTATTAACAAGTTATTTATATGAATGATTTATTTGTAATATTTATATGAATGATTTATTTTCTATTTTTCACTACTTATTTGTAATATTTATATGAATGATTTATTTGTAATATTTATATGAATGATTTATTTGTAATATTTATATGAATGATTTATTTGTAATATTTATATGAATGATTTATTTTCTGTTAATATTAAGTTAATATTATAAGGAAACTATAATTTCAGTATGAAAATATATCATTTAATTTTTCACTACTTATTTGTAATATTTATATGAATGATTTATTTGTAATATTTATATGAATGATTTATTTTCTATTTTTCACTACTTATTTGTAATATTTATATGAATGATTTATTTGTAATATTTATATGAATGATTTATTTTCTGTTAATATTAAGTTAATATTATAAGGAAACTATAATTTCAGTATGAAAATATATCATTTAATTTTTCACTACTTATTTGTAATATTTATATGAATGATTTATTTGTAATATTTATATGAATGATTTATTTTCTATTTTTCACTACTTATTTGTAATATTTATATGAATGATTTATTTGTAATATTTATATGAATGATTTATTTGTAATATTTATATGAATGATTTATTTTCTGTTAATATTAAGTTAATATTATAAGGAAACTATAATTTCAGTATGAAAATATATCATTTAATTTTTCACTACTTATTTGTAATATTTATATGAATGATTTATTTGTAATATTTATATGAATGATTTATTTTCTATTTTTCACTACTTATTTGTAATATTTATATGAATGATTTATTTGTAATATTTATATGAATGATTTATTTTCTGTTAATATTAAGTTAATATTATAAGGAAACTATAATTTCAGTATGAAAATATATCATTTAATTTTTCACTACTTATTTGTAATATTTATATGAATGATTTATTTGTAATATTTATATGAATGATTTATTTTCTATTTTTCACTACTTATTTGTAATATTTATATGAATGATTTATTTGTAATATTTATATGAATGATTTATTTTCTGTTAATATTAAGTTAATATTATAAGGAAACTATAATTTCAGTATGAAAATATATCATTTAATTTTTCACTACTTATTTGTAATATTTATATGAATGATTTATTTGTAATATTTATATGAATGATTTATTTTCTATTTTTCACTACTTATTTGTAATATTTATATGAATGATTTATTTGTAATATTTATATGAATGATTTATTTGTAATATTTATATGAATGATTTATTTTCTGTTAATATTAAGTTAATATTATAAGGAAACTATAATTTCAGTATGAAAATATATCATTTAATTTTTCACTACTTATTTGTAATATTTATATGAATGATTTATTTGTAATATTTATATGAATGATTTATTTTCTATTTTTCACTACTTATTTGTAATATTTATATGAATGATTTATTTGTAATATTTATATGAATGATTTATTTTCTGTTAATATTAAGTTAATATTATAAGGAAACTATAATTTCAGTATGAAAATATATCATTTAATTTTTCACTACTTATTTGTAATATTTATATGAATGATTTATTTTCTATTTTTCACTACTTATTTGTAATATTTATATGAATGATTTATTTGTAATATTTATATGAATGATTTATTTTCTGTTAATATTAAGTTAATATTATAAGGAAACTATAATTTCAGTATGAAAATATATCATTTAATTTTTCACTACTTATTTGTAATATTTATATGAATGATTTATTTTCTATTTTTCACTACTTATTTGTAATATTTATATAAAAGATTTATTTGTAATATTTATATGAATGATTTATTTTCTATTTTTCACTACTTATTTGTAATATTTATATGAATGATTTATTTTCTATTTTTCACTACTTATAATAATATTTATATAAAAGATTTATTTTCTACGAAAAAAATTTAAAATAAAATATTGGTAAATGATTTTATGAAAAAGGTCTACCTAAGTTACTAATTGAAATAACTAAATGATAATCTCGTTTAAGAAGTAAATATCGAAATGTGAAATTTCCATACTATTTGACAAATGCGGGGTGTGCATGACAGAAAACATTTATAGGAACTGCATGGGATTCTAAACTAAGGCAAAGCAAACTAAGCAAATTCATACTCCTAATGTTAGTTTCGTTTATTCCTGGTATCTGAGCTAAACTAAGGCCAGCAAACGGGCAAATATTTTTATATATTTGACTGTGAGCGCTTAGTATAAATAGCTTATTATTATGTATTGTTTGTTATTTATTCCTGGTTTTTGTACTGTTAGTTAGTTCAAATAGATAAATATGATAGCCTTTTATAGTTTTATCATATTTCTATACTAACATATTACAGTAACAGGAGAGCTATGCATACGAAGAACCTGTATTTAATATGAGTTCGTCTATGCATAACTCTACGAAAAATATATATTAATTGATGAAGCAAGTACTTTTATTAATATTTAAACA
>OY482675.1:1503627-1506127 GCA_960531455.1 Urophora cardui
TGTAATAATATCCTATCCGTAAAGAAAAAAAACGAATGAAATATGAAATAAATTAATGTTACCCATAATTTCATTCAAAAATTAAAAAAAAAAAAAAAAAAAAAAAAAAGAACAAAAAATATATATTATTAATGTTACCCATAGTTTTGTTCTTTTCATTTCAAATTGAAGTGTTTTTCTTTTTTTTTAAATTTTGTTTTTTTTTTTTTCATTCAAATTCTTTTTCTATAGATCTCTTGTGGATTTTTTAGGAAATGAAATGTCGAATGTAAAAAAAAAAATTATAGCTCTATAAAACATTATATGGTTGTACTTAAAATTTATTTGTAAAAGAATAAATGATAAGTAAATTTGCTTTGCACAAAAATGGTTTTTATATATAAAATTAAATTTTACACTATTATTGAAAATTTAATAAAAACTATTTTGTGTGAACAAAGACATACGCAACTGAAAAATGTTTGGGCAGGAAATTAAGAAATTTTTAAAGATTGTAGAATAATAAGATTGTTAATAAATGCAAATATTAAATTGTCTATAATCTTTTATAAATTATATTAATTTCTCATAAAATTGCTGACGTATTAAATGAAAACAAATAAAGAAAATTAAACTCTAAGCGGTGGATCACTTGGCTCATGGGTCGATGAAGAACGCAGCTAACTGTGCGTCATCGTGTGAACTGCAGGACACATGAACATCGACATTTCGAACGCATATTGCAGTCCATGCTGTTATGTACTTTAAATTTATTTTGAAGTGCTGCTTGGACTACATATGGTTGAGGGTTGTAAGACTATGCTAAATAAGTTGCTTAATCTTTTTATATTATTTAAAAAGATTTTAAAGCAAATGGTATATTATTGGATTTGATTTAAATTTAAATATAAATTTGAATTAAATAAAATCCATAATATGAATAGTACAGTCGAAATTCTCTTATATTCAATAATTAAAATAATTGATTGAAAAAAAAAAACGTAGTATTCCACAGAAACAAACACGAAAATATTATTATATATTATATTATTGAATAAATATATATTGGGGAATGTCTAGCTTAAAATAATATAATTTTTTTATTCTAGAATTGTCCCTTTAAATTTATAATAAATATATATAATAATATTAAAGAAATAAATAAAATTTGGTGGATGAAATGTTTTTTTTTTTATGCAATTCTAAGTTATTGATTGAGAGATTTCTTCATAAGCACAAACAACAAAACAAACAAAAAAGCAGAAAATTACACAACCTCAACTCATATGGGATTACCCCCTGAATTTAAGCATATTAATGAGGGGAGGAAAAGAAACTAACAAGGATTTTCTTAGTAGCGGCGAGCGAAAAGAAAACAGTTCAGCACTAAGTCACTTTGTCTTAATGGCGAATGTGAGATGCAGTGTATGGAATATCTTAATATCTAGTATGAAAAATTAATGATTTAAGTCCTTCTTAAATGAGGCCATTTACCCATAGAGGGTGCCAGGCCCGTATAACGTTAATGATTACTAGAAAGATATTTCCAAAGAGTCGTGTTGCTTGATAGTGCAGCACTAAGTGGGTGGTAAACTCCATCTAAAACTAAATATAACCATGAGACCGATAGTAAACAAGTACCGTGAGGGAAAGTTGAAAAGAACTCTGAATAGAGAGTTAAATAGTACGTGAAACTGCTTAGAGGTTAAGCCCGATGAACCTGAATATCCATTATGAAAAATTCATCATTATATATATAATATATACTAATATATTATATTAATAGTGTGCATTTTTTTCATATAAGGACATTGTAATCTATTAACATATAAAGTAATTTATCAAAAGATCATTGGTTTTAAGTTTATTTTAATTAGTTTGCTTTATTGCTTATTAACATAAAATAAATACCTAATGATTTGATAAAGTGTTGATAGATTTATTATATATAATGCAAAAATTTAAAATTAAATTTTACAATATTTAATTATATTGTATGCATTTATATGATTTACAATGCGAAAGATTCAGGATACCTTCGGGACCCGTCTTGAAACACGGACCAAGGAGTCTAACATATGTGCAAGTCATTGGGTTTTATAATTAAACCTAATGGCGTAATTAACTTAACTTTAATAATGGGATTAATTTTTAGTTCTATTTATTTATTTAAATAGTCTATGAATTCAATCCCGGGGCGTTCTATATAGTTATGTATAATAGTAATTTATTATTATTTATACCTCTAACTGGAACGTACCTTGAGCATATATGCTGTGACCCGAAAGATGGTGAACTATACTTGATCAGGTTGAAGTCAGGGGAAACCCTGATGGAAGACCGAAACAGTTCTGACGTGCAAATCGATTGTCAGAATTGAGTATAGGGGCGAAAGACCAATCGAACCATCTAGTAGCTGGTTCCCTCCGAAGTTTCCCTCAGGATAGCTGGTGCATTTTAATATTATGTAAAATAATCTTATCTGGTAAAGCGAATGATTAGAGGCCTTAGGGTCGAAACG
>OY482675.1:1511127-1516127 GCA_960531455.1 Urophora cardui
ATTAAGTTAATATTATAAGGAAACTATAATTTCAGTATGAAAATATATCATTTAATTTTTCACTACTTATTTGTAATATTTATATGAATGATTTATTTGTAATATTTATATGAATGATTTATTTTCTATTTTTCACTACTTATTTGTAATATTTATATGAATGATTTATTTGTAATATTTATATGAATGATTTATTTTCTGTTAATATTAAGTTAATATTATAAGGAAACTATAATTTCAGTATGAAAATATATCATTTAATTTTTCACTACTTATTTGTAATATTTATATGAATGATTTATTTGTAATATTTATATGAATGATTTATTTTCTATTTTTCACTACTTATTTGTAATATTTATATGAATGATTTATTTGTAATATTTATATGAATGATTTATTTGTAATATTTATATGAATGATTTATTTTCTGTTAATATTAAGTTAATATTATAAGGAAACTATAATTTCAGTATGAAAATATATCATTTAATTTTTCACTACTTATTTGTAATATTTATATGAATGATTTATTTGTAATATTTATATGAATGATTTATTTTCTATTTTTCACTACTTATTTGTAATATTTATATGAATGATTTATTTGTAATATTTATATGAATGATTTATTTTCTGTTAATATTAAGTTAATATTATAAGGAAACTATAATTTCAGTATGAAAATATATCATTTAATTTTTCACTACTTATTTGTAATATTTATATGAATGATTTATTTGTAATATTTATATGAATGATTTATTTTCTATTTTTCACTACTTATTTGTAATATTTATATGAATGATTTATTTGTAATATTTATATGAATGATTTATTTGTAATATTTATATGAATGATTTATTTGTAATATTTATATGAATGATTTATTTTCTGTTAATATTAAGTTAATATTATAAGGAAACTATAATTTCAGTATGAAAATATATCATTTAATTTTTCACTACTTATTTGTAATATTTATATGAATGATTTATTTGTAATATTTATATGAATGATTTATTTTCTATTTTTCACTACTTATTTGTAATATTTATATGAATGATTTATTTGTAATATTTATATGAATGATTTATTTTCTGTTAATATTAAGTTAATATTATAAGGAAACTATAATTTCAGTATGAAAATATATCATTTAATTTTTCACTACTTATTTGTAATATTTATATGAATGATTTATTTGTAATATTTATATGAATGATTTATTTTCTATTTTTCACTACTTATTTGTAATATTTATATGAATGATTTATTTGTAATATTTATATGAATGATTTATTTGTAATATTTATATGAATGATTTATTTTCTGTTAATATTAAGTTAATATTATAAGGAAACTATAATTTCAGTATGAAAATATATCATTTAATTTTTCACTACTTATTTGTAATATTTATATGAATGATTTATTTGTAATATTTATATGAATGATTTATTTTCTATTTTTCACTACTTATTTGTAATATTTATATGAATGATTTATTTGTAATATTTATATGAATGATTTATTTTCTGTTAATATTAAGTTAATATTATAAGGAAACTATAATTTCAGTATGAAAATATATCATTTAATTTTTCACTACTTATTTGTAATATTTATATGAATGATTTATTTTCTATTTTTCACTACTTATTTGTAATATTTATATGAATAAAATAAAATATTGGTAAATGATTTTATGAAAAAGGTCTACCTAAGTTACTAATTGAAATAACTAAATGATAATCTCGTTTAAGAAGTAAATATCGAAATGTGAAATTTCCATACTATTTGACAAATGCGGGGTGTTACCTGAAATAAATTTAAAATAAAATATTAGTTATTGTATTAACAAGTTATTTATATGAATGATTTATTTGTAATATTTATATGAATGATTTATTTTCTATTTTTCACTACTTATTTGTAATATTTATATGAATGATTTATTTGTAATATTTATATGAATGATTTATTTGTAATATTTATATGAATGATTTATTTGTAATATTTATATGAATGATTTATTTTCTGTTAATATTAAGTTAATATTATAAGGAAACTATAATTTCAGTATGAAAATATATCATTTAATTTTTCACTACTTATTTGTAATATTTATATGAATGATTTATTTGTAATATTTATATGAATGATTTATTTTCTATTTTTCACTACTTATTTGTAATATTTATATGAATGATTTATTTGTAATATTTATATGAATGATTTATTTTCTGTTAATATTAAGTTAATATTATAAGGAAACTATAATTTCAGTATGAAAATATATCATTTAATTTTTCACTACTTATTTGTAATATTTATATGAATGATTTATTTGTAATATTTATATGAATGATTTATTTTCTATTTTTCACTACTTATTTGTAATATTTATATGAATGATTTATTTGTAATATTTATATGAATGATTTATTTGTAATATTTATATGAATGATTTATTTTCTGTTAATATTAAGTTAATATTATAAGGAAACTATAATTTCAGTATGAAAATATATCATTTAATTTTTCACTACTTATTTGTAATATTTATATGAATGATTTATTTGTAATATTTATATGAATGATTTATTTTCTATTTTTCACTACTTATTTGTAATATTTATATGAATGATTTATTTGTAATATTTATATGAATGATTTATTTTCTGTTAATATTAAGTTAATATTATAAGGAAACTATAATTTCAGTATGAAAATATATCATTTAATTTTTCACTACTTATTTGTAATATTTATATGAATGATTTATTTGTAATATTTATATGAATGATTTATTTTCTATTTTTCACTACTTATTTGTAATATTTATATGAATGATTTATTTGTAATATTTATATGAATGATTTATTTTCTGTTAATATTAAGTTAATATTATAAGGAAACTATAATTTCAGTATGAAAATATATCATTTAATTTTTCACTACTTATTTGTAATATTTATATGAATGATTTATTTGTAATATTTATATGAATGATTTATTTTCTATTTTTCACTACTTATTTGTAATATTTATATGAATGATTTATTTGTAATATTTATATGAATGATTTATTTGTAATATTTATATGAATGATTTATTTTCTGTTAATATTAAGTTAATATTATAAGGAAACTATAATTTCAGTATGAAAATATATCATTTAATTTTTCACTACTTATTTGTAATATTTATATGAATGATTTATTTGTAATATTTATATGAATGATTTATTTTCTATTTTTCACTACTTATTTGTAATATTTATATGAATGATTTATTTGTAATATTTATATGAATGATTTATTTTCTGTTAATATTAAGTTAATATTATAAGGAAACTATAATTTCAGTATGAAAATATATCATTTAATTTTTCACTACTTATTTGTAATATTTATATGAATGATTTATTTTCTATTTTTCACTACTTATTTGTAATATTTATATGAATGATTTATTTGTAATATTTATATGAATGATTTATTTTCTGTTAATATTAAGTTAATATTATAAGGAAACTATAATTTCAGTATGAAAATATATCATTTAATTTTTCACTACTTATTTGTAATATTTATATGAATGATTTATTTTCTATTTTTCACTACTTATTTGTAATATTTATATAAAAGATTTATTTGTAATATTTATATGAATGATTTATTTTCTATTTTTCACTACTTATTTGTAATATTTATATGAATGATTTATTTTCTATTTTTCACTACTTATAATAATATTTATATAAAAGATTTATTTTCTACGAAAAAAATTTAAAATAAAATATTGGTAAATGATTTTATGAAAAAGGTCTACCTAAGTTACTAATTGAAATAACTAAATGATAATCTCGTTTAAGAAGTAAATATCGAAATGTGAAATTTCCATACTATTTGACAAATGCGGGGTGTGCATGACAGAAAACATTTATAGGAACTGCATGGGATTCTAAACTAAGGCAAAGCAAACTAAGCAAATTCATACTCCTAATGTTAGTTTCGTTTATTCCTGGTATCTGAGCTAAACTAAGGCCAGCAAACGGGCAAATATTTTTATATATTTGACTGTGAGCGCTTAGTATAAATAGCTTATTATTATGTATTGTTTGTTATTTATTCCTGGTTTTTGTACTGTTAGTTAGTTCAAATAGATAAATATGATAGCCTTTTATAGTTTTATCATATTTCTATACTAACATATTACAGTAACAGGAGAGCTATGCATACGAAGAACCTGTATTTAATATGAGTTCGTCTATGCATAACTCTACGAAAAATATATATTAATTGATGAAGCAAGTACTTTTATTAATATTTAAACATACATTTGCGTTAAATGGAATTATTTTAATTTCATATAACGAAACAATTATATACTTTTTAAATAATTGTATATAATTTAAAATTTAATGCAATGAAATGAAGTAAGTGCTTTTATTAAGAATGATTCGTTAAAGAAGAATTCTTTAAAACATTAAAGATAAATTTTAAAGAAATATCGTTCTTACATTATAAATATATAAATATGAATAATGTACGAGGGAACGAAAATTCTTTTAAGAAATACAAGAAAAATAAAAAAATGAGATTAATAATTTACCATATCAATGATGACAAGGTAAAAACGTAATAATCACACACAAATAATAATTTTAATATAACTATTATTGTTACCCATATATAAAGTTCAATTATTATTATTTGTTGTTGTGGTATATTGTTAAATTTATGCATTGTTGTTGGTTAAGAATTATTTCTCTTGGTGTTTTATTTATTATGAATAAATATACACATATATTTTTATATATATATTATATATATATATTATTCTGGTTGATCCTGCCAGTAGTTATATGCTTGTCTCAAAGATTAAGCCATGCATGTCTAAGTACACACGAATTAAAAGTGAAACCGCAAAAGGCTCATTATATCAGTTATGGTTCCATAGATCGTTAACAGTTACTTGGATAACTGTGGTAA
>OY482675.1:1518627-1521127 GCA_960531455.1 Urophora cardui
GCTAACTGTGCGTCATCGTGTGAACTGCAGGACACATGAACATCGACATTTCGAACGCATATTGCAGTCCATGCTGTTATGTACTTTAAATTTATTTTGAAGTGCTGCTTGGACTACATATGGTTGAGGGTTGTAAGACTATGCTAAATAAGTTGCTTAATCTTTTTATATTATTTAAAAAGATTTTAAAGCAAATGGTATATTATTGGATTTGATTTAAATTTAAATATAAATTTGAATTAAATAAAATCCATAATATGAATAGTACAGTCGAAATTCTCTTATATTCAATAATTAAAATAATTGATTGAAAAAAAAAAACGTAGTATTCCACAGAAACAAACACGAAAATATTATTATATATTATATTATTGAATAAATATATATTGGGGAATGTCTAGCTTAAAATAATATAATTTTTTTATTCTAGAATTGTCCCTTTAAATTTATAATAAATATATATAATAATATTAAAGAAATAAATAAAATTTGGTGGATGAAATGTTTTTTTTTTTATGCAATTCTAAGTTATTGATTGAGAGATTTCTTCATAAGCACAAACAACAAAACAAACAAAAAAGCAGAAAATTACACAACCTCAACTCATATGGGATTACCCCCTGAATTTAAGCATATTAATGAGGGGAGGAAAAGAAACTAACAAGGATTTTCTTAGTAGCGGCGAGCGAAAAGAAAACAGTTCAGCACTAAGTCACTTTGTCTTAATGGCGAATGTGAGATGCAGTGTATGGAATATCTTAATATCTAGTATGAAAAATTAATGATTTAAGTCCTTCTTAAATGAGGCCATTTACCCATAGAGGGTGCCAGGCCCGTATAACGTTAATGATTACTAGAAAGATATTTCCAAAGAGTCGTGTTGCTTGATAGTGCAGCACTAAGTGGGTGGTAAACTCCATCTAAAACTAAATATAACCATGAGACCGATAGTAAACAAGTACCGTGAGGGAAAGTTGAAAAGAACTCTGAATAGAGAGTTAAATAGTACGTGAAACTGCTTAGAGGTTAAGCCCGATGAACCTGAATATCCATTATGAAAAATTCATCATTATATATATAATATATACTAATATATTATATTAATAGTGTGCATTTTTTTCATATAAGGACATTGTAATCTATTAACATATAAAGTAATTTATCAAAAGATCATTGGTTTTAAGTTTATTTTAATTAGTTTGCTTTATTGCTTATTAACATAAAATAAATACCTAATGATTTGATAAAGTGTTGATAGATTTATTATATATAATGCAAAAATTTAAAATTAAATTTTACAATATTTAATTATATTGTATGCATTTATATGATTTACAATGCGAAAGATTCAGGATACCTTCGGGACCCGTCTTGAAACACGGACCAAGGAGTCTAACATATGTGCAAGTCATTGGGTTTTATAATTAAACCTAATGGCGTAATTAACTTAACTTTAATAATGGGATTAATTTTTAGTTCTATTTATTTATTTAAATAGTCTATGAATTCAATCCCGGGGCGTTCTATATAGTTATGTATAATAGTAATTTATTATTATTTATACCTCTAACTGGAACGTACCTTGAGCATATATGCTGTGACCCGAAAGATGGTGAACTATACTTGATCAGGTTGAAGTCAGGGGAAACCCTGATGGAAGACCGAAACAGTTCTGACGTGCAAATCGATTGTCAGAATTGAGTATAGGGGCGAAAGACCAATCGAACCATCTAGTAGCTGGTTCCCTCCGAAGTTTCCCTCAGGATAGCTGGTGCATTTTAATATTATGTAAAATAATCTTATCTGGTAAAGCGAATGATTAGAGGCCTTAGGGTCGAAACGACCTTAACCTATTCTCAAACTTTAAATGGGTAAGAACCTCACCTTTCTTGATATGAAGGTTGAGGTTATGATATAATGTGCCCAGTGGGCCACTTTTGGTAAGCAGAACTGGCGCTGTGGGATGAACCAAACGTAATGTTACGGTGCCCAAATTAACAACTCATGCAGATACCATGAAAGGCGTTGGTTGCTTAAAACAGCAGGACGGTGGACATGGAAGTCGTAATCCGCTAAGGAGTGTGTAACAACTCACCTGCCGAAGCAACTAGCCCTTAAAATGGATGGCGCTTAAGTTGTATACCTATACATTACCGCTAAAGTAGATGATTTATAATACAATTTCGATTGAATTATAAATTTTGAAACTTTAGTGAGTAGGAGGGTACAATGGTGTGCGTAGAAGTGTTTGGCGTAAGCCTGCATGGAGCCGCCATTGGTACAGATCTTGGTGGTAGTAGCAAATAATCGAATGAGACCTTGGAGGACTGAAGTGGAGAAGGGTTTCGTGTGAACAGTGGTTGATCACGAGTTAGTCGGTCCTAAGTTCAAGGCGAAAGCCGAAAATTTTCAAGTTTTAATGAAAAAAAAAAAAAAAAATATTAATATTTTAATTTTATTAAGTAATTAAACACTTGAATAATTTTGAACGAAAGGGAAT
>OY482675.1:1524171-1529171 GCA_960531455.1 Urophora cardui
TTTCTGTTAATATTAAGTTAATATTATAAGGAACTATAATTTCAGTATGAAAATATATCATTTAATTTTTCACTACTTATTTGTAATATTTATATGAATGATTTATTTGTAATATTTATATGAATGATTTATTTTCTATTTTTCACTACTTATTTGTATACTTATATGAATGATTTATTTGTAATATTTATATGAAGATTTATTTTCTGTTAATATAAGTTAATATTATAAGGAAACTATAATTTCAGTATGAAAATATATCATTTAATTTTTCACTACTTATTTGTAATATTTATATGAATGATTTATTTTCTATTTTTCACTACTTATTTGTAATATTTATATGAATGATTTATTTGTAATATTTATATGAATGATTTATTTTCTGTTAATATTAAGTTAATATTATAAGGAAACTATAATTTCAGTATGAAAATATATCATTTAATTTTTCACTACTTATTTGTAATATTTATATGAATGATTTATTTTCTATTTTTCACTACTTATTTGTAATATTTATATGAATGATTTATTTGTAATATTTATATGAATGATTTATTTTCTGTTAATATTAAGTTAATATTATAAGGAAACTATAATTTCAGTATGAAAATATATCATTTAATTTTTCACTACTTATTTGTAATATTTATATGAATGATTTATTTCTATTTTTCACTACTTATTTGTAATATTTATATAAAAGATTTATTTGTAATATTTATATGAATGATTTATTTTCTATTTTTCACTACTTATTTGTAATATTTATATGAATGATTTATTTTCTATTTTTCACTACTTATAATAATATTTATATAAAAGATTTATTTTCTACGAAAAAAATTTAAAATAAAATATTGGTAAATGATTTTATGAAAAAGGTCTACCTAAGTTACTAATTGAAATAACTAAATGATAATCTCGTTTAAGAAGTAAATATCGAAATGTGAAATTTCCATACTATTTGACAAATGCGGGGTGTTACCTGAAATAAATTTAAAATAAAATATTAGTTATTGTATTAACAAGTTATTTATATGAATGATTTATTTGTAATATTTATATGAATGATTTATTTTCTATTTTTCACTACTTATTTGTAATATTTATATGAATGATTTATTTGTAATATTTATATGAATGATTTATTTGTAATATTTATATGAATGATTTATTTTCTGTTAATATTAAGTTAATATTATAAGGAAACTATAATTTCAGTATGAAAATATATCATTTAATTTTTCACTACTTATTTGTAATATTTATATGAATGATTTATTTGTAATATTTATATGAATGATTTATTTTCTATTTTTCACTACTTATTTGTAATACTTATATGAATGATTTATTTGTAATATTTATATGAATGATTTATTTTCTGTTAATATTAAGTTAATATTATAAGGAAACTATAATTTCAGTATGAAAATATATCATTTAATTTTTCACTACTTATTTGTAATATTTATATGAATGATTTATTTTCTATTTTCACTACTTATTTGTAATATTTATATAAAAGATTTATTTGTAATATTTATATGAATGATTTATTTTCTATTTTTCACTACTTATTTGTAATATTTATATGAATGATTTATTTTCTATTTTTCACTACTTATAATAATATTTATATAAAAGATTTATTTTCTACGAAAAAAATTTAAAATAAAATATTGGTAAATGATTTTATGAAAAAGGTCTACCTAAGTTACTAATTGAAATAACTAAATGATAATCTCGTTTAAGAAGTAAATATCGAAATGTGAAATTTCCATACTATTTGACAAATGCGGGGTGTTACCTGAAATAAATTTAAAATAAAATATTAGTTATTGTATTAACAAGTTATTTATATGAATGATTTATTTGTAATATTTATATGAATGATTTATTTTCTATTTTTCACTACTTATTTGTAATATTTATATGAATGATTTATTTGTAATATTTATATGAATGCATTTATTTGTAATATTTATATGAATGATTTATTTTCTGTTAATATTAAGTTAATATTATAAGGAAACTATAATTTCAGTATGAAAATATATCATTTAATTTTTCACTACTTATTTGTAATATTTATATGAATGATTTATTTGTAATATTTATATGAATGATTTATTTTCTATTTTTCACTACTTATTTGTAATACTTATATGAATGATTTATTTGTAATATTTATATGAATGATTTATTTTCTGTTAATATTAAGTTAATATTATAAGGAAACTATAATTTCAGTATGAAAATATATCATTTAATTTTTCACTACTTATTTGTAATATTTATATGAATGATTTATTTGTAATATTTATATGAATGATTTATTTTCTATTTTTCACTACTTATTTGTAATACTTATATGAATGATTTATTTGTAATATTTATATGAATGATTTATTTTCTGTTAATATTAAGTTAATATTATAAGGAAACTATAATTTCAGTATGAAAATATATCATTTAATTTTTCACTACTTATTTGTAATATTTATATGAATGATTTATTTGTAATATTTATATGAATGATTTATTTGTAATATTTATATGAATGATTTATTTTCTGTTAATATTAAGTTAATATTATAAGGAAACTATAATTTCAGTATGAAAATATATCATTAATTTTTCACTACTTATTTGTAATATTTATATGAATGATTTATTTGTAATATTTATATGAATGATTTATTTTCTGTTAATATTAAGTTAATATTATAAGGAAACTATAATTTCAGTATGAAAATATATCATTTAATTTTTCACTACTTATTTGTAATATTTATATGAATGATTTATTTTCTATTTTTCACTACTTATTTGTAATATTTATATGAATGATTTATTTGTAATATTTATATGAATGATTTATTTTCTGTTAATATTAAGTTAATATTATAAGGAAACTATAATTTCAGTATGAAAATATATCATTTAATTTTTCACTACTTATTTGTAATATTTATATGAATGATTTATTTTCTATTTTTCACTACTTATTTGTAATATTTATATAAAAGATTTATTTGTAATATTTATATGAATGATTTATTTTCTATTTTTCACTACTTATTTGTAATATTTATATGAATGATTTATTTTCTATTTTTCACTACTTATAATAATATTTATATAAAAGATTTATTTTCTACGAAAAAAATTTAAAATAAAATATTGGTAAATGATTTTATGAAAAAGGTCTACCTAAGTTACTAATTGAAATAACTAAATGATAATCTCGTTTAAGAAGTAAATATCGAAATGTGAAATTTCATACTATTTGACAAATGCGGGGTGTTACCTGAAATAAATTTAAAATAAAATATTAGTTATTGTATTAACAAGTTATTTATATGAATGATTTATTTGTAATATTTATATGAATGATTTATTTTCTATTTTTCACTACTTATTTGTAATATTTATATGAATGATTTATTTGTAATATTTATATGAATGATTTATTTGTAATATTTATATGAATGATTTATTTTCTGTTAATATTAAGTTAATATTATAAGGAAACTATAATTTCAGTATGAAAATATATCATTTAATTTTTCACTACTTATTTGTAATATTTATATGAATGATTTATTTGTAATATTTATATGAATGATTTATTTTCTATTTTTCACTACTTATTTGTAATACTTATATGAATGATTTATTTGTAATATTTATATGAATGATTTATTTTCTGTTAATATAAGTTAATATTATAAGGAAACTATAATTTCAGTATGAAAATATATCATTTAATTTTTCACTACTTATTTGTAATATTTATATGAATGATTTATTTTCTATTTTTCACTACTTATTTGTAATATTTATATGAATGATTTATTTGTAATATTTATATGAATGATTTATTTTCTGTTAATATTAAGTTAATATTATAAGGAAACTATAATTTCAGTATGAAAATATATCATTTAATTTTTCACTACTTATTTGTAATATTTATATGAATGATTTATTTTCTATTTTTCACTACTTATTTGTAATATTTATATGAATGATTTATTTGTAATATTTATATGAATGATTTATTTTCTGTTAATATTAAGTTAATATTATAAGGAAACTATAATTTCAGTATGAAAATATATCATTTAATTTTTCACTACTTATTTGTAATATTTATATGAATGATTTATTTTCTATTTTTCACTACTTATTTGTAATATTTATATAAAAGATTTATTTGTAATATTTATATGAATGATTTATTTTCTATTTTTCACTACTTATTTGTAATATTTATATGAATGATTTATTTTCTATTTTTCACTACTTATAATAATATTTATATAAAAGATTTATTTTCTACGAAAAAAATTTAAAATAAAATATTGGTAAATGATTTTATGAAAAAGGTCTACCTAAGTTACTAATTGAAATAACTAAATGATAATCTCGTTTAAGAAGTAAATATCGAAATGTGAAATTTCCATACTATTTGACAAATGCGGGGTGTGCATGACAGAAAACATTTATAGGAACTGCATGGGATTCTAAACTAAGGCAAAGCTAACTAAGCAAATTCATACTCCTAATGTTAGTTTCGTTTATTCCTGGTATCTGAGCTAAACTAAGGCCAGCAAACGGGCAAATATTTTTATATATTTGACTGTGAGCGCTTAGTATAAATAGCTTATTATTATGTATTGTTTGTTATTTATTCCTGGTTTTTGTACTGTTAGTTAGTTCAAATAGATAAATATGATAGCCTTTTATAGTTTTATCATATTTCTATACTAACATATTACAGTAACAGGAGAGCTATGCATACGAAGAACCTGTATTTAATATGAGTTCGTCTATGCATAACTCTACGAAAAATATATATTAATTGATGAAGCAAGTACTTTTATTAATATTTAAACATACATTTGCGTTAAATGGAATTATTTTAATTTCATATAACGAAACAATTATATACTTTTTAAATAATTGTATATAATTTAAAATTTAAT
>OY482675.1:1539171-1544171 GCA_960531455.1 Urophora cardui
CCATACTATTTGACAAATGCGGGGTGTTACCTGAAATAAATTTAAAATAAAATATTAGTTATTGTATTAACAAGTTATTTATATGAATGATTTATTTGTAATATTTATATGAATGATTTATTTTCTATTTTTCACTACTTATTTGTAATATTTATATGAATGATTTATTTGTAATATTTATATGAATGATTTATTTGTAATATTTATATGAATGATTTATTTTCTGTTAATATTAAGTTAATATTATAAGGAAACTATAATTTCAGTATGAAAATATATCATTTAATTTTTCACTACTTATTTGTAATATTTATATGAATGATTTATTTGTAATATTTATATGAATGATTTATTTTCTATTTTTCACTACTTATTTGTAATACTTATATGAATGATTTATTTGTAATATTTATATGAATGATTTATTTTCTGTTAATATTAAGTTAATATTATAAGGAAACTATAATTTCAGTATGAAAATATATCATTTAATTTTTCACTACTTATTTGTAATATTTATATGAATGATTTATTTGTAATATTTATATGAATGATTTATTTTCTATTTTTCACTACTTATTTGTAATACTTATATGAATGATTTATTTGTAATATTTATATGAATGATTTATTTTCTGTTAATATTAAGTTAATATTATAAGGAAACTATAATTTCAGTATGAAAATATATCATTTAATTTTTCACTACTTATTTGTAATATTTATATGAATGATTTATTTGTAATATTTATATGAATGATTTATTTGTAATATTTATATGAATGATTTATTTTCTGTTAATATTAAGTTAATATTATAAGGAAACTATAATTTCAGTATGAAAATATATCATTTAATTTTTCACTACTTATTTGTAATATTTATATGAATGATTTATTTGTAATATTTATATGAATGATTTATTTTCTATTTTTCACTACTTATTTGTAATACTTATATGAATGATTTATTTTCTATTTTTCACTACTTATTTGTAATATTTATATGAATGATTTATTTTCTATTTTTCACTACTTATAATAATATTTATATAAAAGATTTATTTTCTACGAAAAAAATTTAAAATAAAATATTGGTAAATGATTTTATGAAAAAGGTCTACCTAAGTTACTAATTGAAATAACTAAATGATAATCTCGTTTAAGAAGTAAATATCGAAATGTGAAATTTCCATACTATTTGACAAATGCGGGGTGTTACCTGAAATAAATTTAAAATAAAATATTAGTTATTGTATTAACAAGTTATTTATATGAATGATTTATTTGTAATATTTATATGAATGATTTATTTTCTATTTTTCACTACTTATTTGTAATATTTATATGAATGATTTATTTGTAATATTTATATGAATGATTTATTTGTAATATTTATATGAATGATTTATTTTCTGTTAATATTAAGTTAATATTATAAGGAAACTATAATTTCAGTATGAAAATATATCATTTAATTTTTCACTACTTATTTGTAATATTTATATGAATGATTTATTTGTAATATTTATATGAATGATTTATTTTCTATTTTTCACTACTTATTTGTAATACTTATATGAATGATTTATTTGTAATATTTATATGAATGATTTATTTTCTGTTAATATTAAGTTAATATTATAAGGAAACTATAATTTCAGTATGAAAATATATCATTTAATTTTTCACTACTTATTTGTAATATTTATATGAATGATTTATTTTCTATTTTTCACTACTTATTTGTAATATTTATATGAATGATTTATTTGTAATATTTATATGAATGATTTATTTTCTGTTAATATTAAGTTAATATTATAAGGAAACTATAATTTCAGTATGAAAATATATCATTTAATTTTTCACTACTTATTTGTAATATTTATATGAATGATTTATTTTCTATTTTTCACTACTTATTTGTAATACTTATATGAATGATTTATTTGTAATATTTATATGAATGATTTATTTTCTGTTAATATTAAGTTAATATTATAAGGAAACTATAATTTCAGTATGAAAATATATCATTTAATTTTTCACTACTTATTTGTAATATTTATATGAATGATTTATTTTCTATTTTTCACTACTTATTTGTAATATTTATATAAAAGATTTATTTGTAATATTTATATGAATGATTTATTTTCTATTTTTCACTACTTATTTGTAATATTTATATGAATGATTTATTTTCTATTTTTCACTACTTATAATAATATTTATATAAAAGATTTATTTTCTACGAAAAAAATTTAAAATAAAATATTGGTAAATGATTTTATGAAAAAGGTCTACCTAAGTTACTAATTGAAATAACTAAATGATAATCTCGTTTAAGAAGTAAATATCGAAATGTGAAATTTCCATACTATTTGACAAATGCGGGGTGTTACCTGAAATAAATTTAAAATAAAATATTAGTTATTGTATTAACAAGTTATTTATATGAATGATTTATTTGTAATATTTATATGAATGATTTATTTTCTATTTTTCACTACTTATTTGTAATATTTATATGAATGATTTATTTGTAATATTTATATGAATGATTTATTTGTAATATTTATATGAATGATTTATTTTCTGTTAATATTAAGTTAATATTATAAGGAAACTATAATTTCAGTATGAAAATATATCATTTAATTTTTCACTACTTATTTGTAATATTTATATGAATGATTTATTTGTAATATTTATATGAATGATTTATTTTCTATTTTTCACTACTTATTTGTAATACTTATATGAATGATTTATTTGTAATATTTATATGAATGATTTATTTTCTGTTAATATTAAGTTAATATTATAAGGAAACTATAATTTCAGTATGAAAATATATCATTTAATTTTTCACTACTTATTTGTAATATTTATATGAATGATTTATTTTCTATTTTTCACTACTTATTTGTAATATTTATATAAAAGATTTATTTGTAATATTTATATGAATGATTTATTTTCTATTTTTCACTACTTATTTGTAATATTTATATGAATGATTTATTTTCTATTTTTCACTACTTATAATAATATTTATATAAAAGATTTATTTTCTACGAAAAAAATTTAAAATAAAATATTGGTAAATGATTTTATGAAAAAGGTCTACCTAAGTTACTAATTGAAATAACTAAATGATAATCTCGTTTAAGAAGTAAATATCGAAATGTGAAATTTCCATACTATTTGACAAATGCGGGGTGTTACCTGAAATAAATTTAAAATAAAATATTAGTTATTGTATTAACAAGTTATTTATATGAATGATTTATTTGTAATATTTATATGAATGATTTATTTTCTATTTTTCACTACTTATTTGTAATATTTATATGAATGATTTATTTGTAATATTTATATGAATGATTTATTTGTAATATTTATATGAATGATTTATTTTCTGTTAATATTAAGTTAATATTATAAGGAAACTATAATTTCAGTATGAAAATATATCATTTAATTTTTCACTACTTATTTGTAATATTTATATGAATGATTTATTTGTAATATTTATATGAATGATTTATTTTCTATTTTTCACTACTTATTTGTAATACTTATATGAATGATTTATTTGTAATATTTATATGAATGATTTATTTTCTGTTAATATTAAGTTAATATTATAAGGAAACTATAATTTCAGTATGAAAATATATCATTTAATTTTTCACTACTTATTTGTAATATTTATATGAATGATTTATTTGTAATATTTATATGAATGATTTATTTTCTATTTTTCACTACTTATTTGTAATACTTATATGAATGATTTATTTGTAATATTTATATGAATGATTTATTTTCTGTTAATATTAAGTTAATATTATAAGGAAACTATAATTTCAGTATGAAAATATATCATTTAATTTTTCACTACTTATTTGTAATATTTATATGAATGATTTATTTGTAATATTTATATGAATGATTTATTTGTAATATTTATATGAATGATTTATTTTCTGTTAATATTAAGTTAATATTATAAGGAAACTATAATTTCAGTATGAAAATATATCATTTAATTTTTCACTACTTATTTGTAATATTTATATGAATGATTTATTTGTAATATTTATATGAATGATTTATTTTCTATTTTTCACTACTTATTTGTAATACTTATATGAATGATTTATTTTCTATTTTTCACTACTTATTTGTAATATTTATATGAATGATTTATTTTCTATTTTTCACTACTTATAATAATATTTATATAAAAGATTTATTTTCTACGAAAAAAATTTAAAATAAAATATTGGTAAATGATTTTATGAAAAAGGTCTACCTAAGTTACTAATTGAAATAACTAAATGATAATCTCGTTTAAGAAGTAAATATCGAAATGTGAAATTTCCATACTATTTGACAAATGCGGGGTGTGCATGACAGAAAACATTTATAGGAACTGCATGGGATTCTAAACTAAGGCAAAGCTAACTAAGCAAATTCATACTCCTAATGTTAGTTTCGTTTATTCCTGGTATCTGAGCTAAACTAAGGCCAGCAAACGGGCAAATATTTTTATATATTTGACTGTGAGCGCTTAGTATAAATAGCTTATTATTATGTATTGTTTGTTATTTATTCCTGGTTTTTGTACTGTTAGTTAGTTCAAATAGATAAATATGATAGCCTTTTATAGTTTTATCATATTTCTATACTAACATATTACAGTAACAGGAGAGCTATGCATACGAAGAACCTGTATTTAATATGAGTTCGTCTATGCATAACTCTACGAAAAATATATATTAATTGATGAAGCAAGTACTTTTATTAATATTTAAACATACATTTGCGTTAAATGGAATTATTTTAATTTCATATAACGAAACAATTATATACTTTTTAAATAATTGTATATAATTTAAAATTTAATGTAATGAAATGAAGTAAGTGCTTTTATTAAGAATGATTCGTTAAAGAAGAATTCTTTAAAACATTAAAGATAAATTTTAA
>OY482675.1:1554171-1561339 GCA_960531455.1 Urophora cardui
TAAAAGATTTATTTGTAATATTTATATGAATGATTTATTTTCTATTTTTCACTACTTATTTGTAATATTTTATATGAATGATTTATTTTCTATTTTTCACTACTTATAATAATATTTATATAAAAGATTTATTTTCTACGAAAAAAATTTAAAATAAAATATTGGTAAATGATTTTATGAAAAAGGTCTACCTAAGTTACTAATTGAAATAACTAAATGATAATCTCGTTTAAGAAGTAAATATCGAAATGTGAAATTTCCATACTATTTGACAAATGCGGGGTGTTACCTGAAATAAATTTAAAATAAAATATTAGTTATTGTATTAACAAGTTATTTTATATGAATGATTTATTTGTAATATTTATATGAATGATTTATTTTCTATTTTTCACTACTTATTTGTAATATTTATATGAATGATTTATTTGTAATATTTATATGAATGATTTATTTGTAATATTTATATGAATGATTTATTTTCTGTTAATATTAAGTTAATATTATAAGGAAACTATAATTTCAGTATGAAAATATATCATTTAATTTTTCACTACTTATTTGTAATATTTATATGAATGATTTATTTGTAATATTTATATGAATGATTTATTTTCTATTTTTCACTACTTATTTGTAATACTTATATGAATGATTTATTTGTAATATTTATATGAATGATTTATTTTCTGTTAATATTAAGTTAATATTATAAGGAAACTATAATTTCAGTATGAAAATATATCATTTAATTTTTCACTACTTATTTGTAATATTTATATGAATGATTTATTTGTAATATTTATATGAATGATTTATTTTCTATTTTTCACTACTTATTTGTAATACTTATATGAATGATTTATTTGTAATATTTATATGAATGATTTATTTTCTGTTAATATTAAGTTAATATTATAAGGAAACTATAATTTCAGTATGAAAATATATCATTTAATTTTTCACTACTTATTTGTAATATTTATATGAATGATTTATTTGTAATATTTATATGAATGATTTATTTGTAATATTTATATGAATGATTTATTTTCTGTTAATATTAAGTTAATATTATAAGGAAACTATAATTTCAGTATGAAAATATATCATTTAATTTTTCACTACTTATTTGTAATATTTATATGAATGATTTATTTGTAATATTTATATGAATGATTTATTTTCTGTTAATATTAAGTTAATATTATAAGGAAACTATAATTTCAGTATGAAAATATATCATTTAATTTTTCACTACTTATTTGTAATATTTATATGAATGATTTATTTTCTATTTTTCACTACTTATTTGTAATATTTATATGAATGATTTATTTGTAATATTTATATGAATGATTTATTTTCTGTTAATATTAAGTTAATATTATAAGGAAACTATAATTTCAGTATGAAAATATATCATTTTAATTTTTCACTACTTATTTGTAATATTTATATGAATGATTTATTTTCTATTTTTCACTACTTATTTGTAATATTTATATAAAGATTTATTTGTAATATTTATATGAATGATTTATTTTCTATTTTTCACTACTTATTTGTAATATTTATATGAATGATTTATTTTCTATTTTTCACTACTTATAATAATATTTATATAAAAGATTTATTTTCTACGAAAAAAATTTAAATAAAATATTGGTAAATGATTTTATGAAAAAGTCTACCTAAGTTACTAATTGAAATAACTAAATGATAATCTCGTTTAAGAAGTAAATATCGAAATGTGAAATTTCCATACTATTTGACAAATGCGGGGTGTTACCTGAAATAAATTTAAAATAAAATATTAGTTATTGTATTAACAAGTTATTTATATGAATGATTTATTTGTAATATTTATATGAATGATTTATTTTCTATTTTTCACTACTTATTTGTAATATTTATATGAATGATTTATTTGTAATATTTATATGAATGATTTATTTGTAATATTTATATGAATGATTTATTTTCTGTTAATATTAAGTTAATATTATAAGGAAACTATAATTTCAGTATGAAAATATATCATTTAATTTTTTCACTACTTATTTGTAATATTTATATGAATGATTTATTTGTAATATTTATATGAATGATTTATTTTCTATTTTTCACTACTTATTTGTAATACTTATATGAATGATTTATTTGTAATATTTATATGAATGATTTATTTTCTGTTAATATTAAGTTAATATTATAAGGAAACTATAATTTCAGTATGAAAATATATCATTTAATTTTTCACTACTTATTTGTAATATTTATATGAATGATTTATTTTCTATTTTTCACTACTTATTTGTAATATTTATATGAATGATTTATTTGTAATATTTATATGAATGATTTATTTTCTGTTAATATTAAGTTAATATTATAAGGAAACTATAATTTCAGTATGAAAATATATCATTTAATTTTTTCACTACTTATTTGTAATATTTATATGAATGATTTATTTTCTATTTTTCACTACTTATTTGTAATATTTATATGAATGATTTATTTGTAATATTTATATGAATGATTTATTTTCTGTTAATATTAAGTTAATATTATAAGGAAACTATAATTTCAGTATGAAAATATATCATTTAATTTTTCACTACTTATTTGTAATATTTATATGAATGATTTATTTTCTATTTTTCACTACTTATTTGTAATATTTATATAAAAGATTTATTTGTAATATTTATATGAATGATTTATTTTCTATTTTTCACTACTTATTTGTAATATTTATATGAATGATTTATGTTTCTATTTTTCACTACTTATAATAATATTTTATATAGAAAGATTTATTTTCTACGAAAAAAATTTAAAATAAAATATTGGTAAATGATTTTATGAAAAAAGGTCTACCTAAGTTACTAATTGAAATAACTAAATGATAATCTCGTTTAAGAAGTAAATATCGAAATGTGAAATTTCCATACTATTTGACAAATGCGGGGTGTTACCTGAAATAAATTTAAAATAAAATATTAGTATTGTATTAACAAGTTATTTATATGAATGATTTATTTGTAATATTTATATGAATGATTTATTTTCTATTTTTCACTACTTATTTGTAATATTTATATGAATGATTTATTTGTAATATTTATATGAATGATTTATTTGTAATATTTATATGAATGATTTATTTTCTGTTAATATTAAGTTAATATTATAAGGAAACTATAATTTCAGTATGAAAATATATCATTTAATTTTTCACTACTTATTTGTAATATTTATATGAATGATTTATTTGTAATATTTATATGAATGATTTATTTTCTATTTTTCACTACTTATTTGTAATACTTATATGAATGATTTATTTGTAATATTTATATGAATGATTTATTTTCTGTTAATATAAGTTAATATTATAAGGAAACTATAATTTCAGTATGAAAATATATCATTTAATTTTTCACTACTTATTTGTAATATTTATATGAATGATTTATTTTTCTATTTTTCACTACTTATTTGTAATATTTATATAAAAGATTTATTTGTAATATTTATATGAATGATTTATTTTCTATTTTTCACTACTTATTTGTAATATTTATATGAATGATTTATTTTCTATTTTTCACTACTTATAATAATATTTATATAAAAGATTTATTTTCTACGAAAAAAATTTAAAATAAAATATTGGTAAATGATTTTATGAAAAAGGTCTACCTAAGTTACTAATTGAAATAACTAAATGATAATCTCGTTTAAGAAGTAAATATCGAAATGTGAAATTTCCATACTATTTGACAAATGCGGGGTGTTACCTGAAATAAATTTAAAATAAAATATTAGTTATTGTATTAACAAGTTATTTATATGAATGATTTATTTGTAATATTTATATGAATGATTTATTTTCTATTTTTCACTACTTATTTGTAATATTTATATGAATGATTTATTTGTAATATTTATATGAATGATTTATTGGTAATATTTATATGAATGATTTATTTTCTGTTAATATTAAGTTAATATTATAAGGAAACTATAATTTCAGTATGAAAATATATCATTTAATTTTTCACTACTTATTTGTAATATTTATATGAATGATTTATTTGTAATATTTATATGAATGATTTATTTTCTATTTTTCACTACTTATTTGTAATACTTATATGAATGATTTATTTGTAATATTTATATGAATGATTTATTTTCTGTTAATATTAAGTTAATATTATAAGGAAACTATAATTTCAGTATGAAAATATATCATTTAATTTTTCACTACTTATTTGTAATATTTATATGAATGATTTATTTTCTATTTTCACTACTTATTTGTAATATTTATATAAAAGATTTATTTGTAATATTTATATGAATGATTTATTTTCTATTTTTCACTACTTATTTGTAATATTTATATGAATGATTTATTTTCTATTTTTCACTACTTATAATAATATTTATATAAAAGATTTATTTTCTACGAAAAAAATTTAAAATAAAATATTGGTAAATGATTTTATGAAAAAGGTCTACCTAAGTTACTAATTGAAATAACTAAATGATAATCTCGTTTAAGAAGTAAATATCGAAATGTGAAATTTCCATACTATTTGACAAATGCGGGGTGTTACCTGAAATAAATTTAAAATAAAATATTAGTTATTGTATTAACAAGTTATTTATATGAATGATTTATTTGTAATTATTTATATGAATGATTTATTTTCTATTTTTCACTACTTATTTGTAATATTTATATGAATGATTTATTTGTAATATTTATATGAATGATTTATTTGTAATATTTATATGAATGATTTATTTTCTGTTAATATTAAGTTAATATTATAAGGAAACTATAATTTCAGTATGAAAATATATCATTTAATTTTTCACTACTTATTTGTAATATTTATATGAATGATTTATTTGTAATATTTATATGAATGATTTATTTTCTATTTTTCACTACTTATTTGTAATACTTATATGAATGATTTATTTGTAATATTTATATGAATGATTTATTTTCTGTTAATATTAAGTTAATATTATAAGGAAACTATAATTTCAGTATGAAAATATATCATTAATTTTTCACTACTTATTTGTAATATTTATATGAATGATTTATTTGTAATATTTATATGAATGATTTATTTTCTATTTTCACTACTTATTTGTAATACTTATATGAATGATTTATTTGTAATATTTATATGAATGATTTATTTTCTGTTAATATTAAGTTAATATTATAAGGAAACTATAATTTCAGTATGAAAATATATCATTTAATTTTTCACTACTTATTTGTAATATTTATATGAATGATTTATTTGTAATATTTATATGAATGATTTATTTGTAATATTTATATGAATGATTTATTTTCTGTTAATATTAAGTTAATATTATAAGGAAACTATAATTTCAGTATGAAAATATATCATTTAATTTTTCACTACTTATTTGTAATATTTATATGAATGATTTATTTGTAATATTTATATGAATGATTTATTTTCTATTTTTCACTACTTATTTGTAATACTTATATGAATGATTTATTTTCTATTTTTCACTACTTATTTGTAATATTTATATGAATGATTTATTTTCTATTTTTCACTACTTATAATAATATTTATATAAAAGATTTATTTTCTACGAAAAAAATTTAAAATAAAATATTGGTAAATGATTTTATGAAAAAGGTCTACCTAAGTTACTAATTGAAATAACTAAATGATAATCTCGTTTAAGAAGTAAATATCGAAATGTGAAATTTCCATACTATTTGACAAATGCGGGGTGTGCATGACAGAAAACATTTATAGGAACTGCATGGGATTCTAAACTAAGGCAAAGCTAACTAAGCAAATTCATACTCCTAATGTTAGTTTCGTTTATTCCTGGTATCTGAGCTAAACTAAGGCCAGCAAACGGGCAAATATTTTTATATATTTGACTGTGAGCGCTTAGTATAAATAGCTTATTATTATGTATTGTTTGTTATTTATTCCTGGTTTTTGTACTGTTAGTTAGTTCAAATAGATAAATATGATAGCCTTTTATAGTTTTATCATATTTCTATACTAACATATTACAGTAACAGGAGAGCTATGCATACGAAGAACCTGTATTTAATATGAGTTCGTCTATGCATAACTCTACGAAAAATATATATTAATTGATGAAGCAAGTACTTTTATTAATATTTAAACATACATTTGCCGTTAAATGGAATTATTTTAATTTCATATAACGAAACAATTATATACTTTTTAAATAATTGTATATAATTTAAAATTTAATGTAATGAAATGAAGTAAGTGCTTTTATTAAGAATGATTCGTTAAAGAAGAATTCTTTAAAACATTAAAGATAAATTTTAAAGAAATATCGTTCTTACATTATAAATATATAAATATGAATAATGTACGAGGGAACGAAAATTCTTTTAAGAAATACAAGAAAAATAAAAAAATGAGATTAATAATTTACCATATCAATGATGACAAGGTAAAAACGTAATAATCACACACAAATAATAATTTTAATATAACTATTATTGTTACCCATATATAAAGTTCAATTATTATTATTTGTTGTTGTGGTATATTGTTAAATTTATGCATTGTTGTTGGTTAAGAATTATTTCTCTTGGTGTTTTATTTATTATGAATAAATATACACATATATTTTTATATATATATATTATATATATATATTATTCTGGTTGATCCTGCCAGTAGTTATATGCTTGTCTCAAAGATTAAGCCATGCATGTCTAAGTAACACACGAATTAAAAGTGAAACCGCAAAAGGCTCATTATATCAGTTATGGTTCCATAGATCGTTAACAGTTACTTGGATAACTGTGGTAATTCTAGAGCTAATACATGCAAAATAAACACGGACCTTATGGAACGTGTGCTTTTATTAGGCTAAAACCAAGCGATCTTTTATAGATCGTTATAATGGTTGAACTCTAGATAACTTGCAGATCGTATGGTCCCGTACCGACGACAGATCTTTCAAATGTCTGCCCTATCAACTTTTGATGGTAGTATCTAGGACTACCATGGTTGCAACGGGTAACGGGGAATCAGGGTTCGATTCCGGAGAGGGAGCCTGAGAAACGGCTACCACATCTAAGGAA
>OY482675.1:1571539-1574039 GCA_960531455.1 Urophora cardui
GAATGATTTATTTGTAATATTTATATGAATGATTTATTTTCTGTTAATATTAAGTTAATATTATAAGGAAACTATAATTTCAGTATGAAAATATATCATTTAATTTTTCACTACTTATTTGTAATATTTATATGAATGATTTATTTGTAATATTTATATGAATGATTTATTTTCTATTTTTCACTACTTATTTGTAATACTTATATGAATGATTTATTTGTAATATTTATATGAATGATTTATTTTCTGTTAATATTAAGTTAATATTATAAGGAAACTATAATTTCAGTATGAAAATATATCATTTAATTTTTCACTACTTATTTGTAATATTTATATGAATGATTTATTTTCTATTTTTCACTACTTATTTGTAATATTTATATAAAAGATTTATTTGTAATATTTATATGAATGATTTATTTTCTATTTTTCACTACTTATTTGTAATATTTATATGAATGATTTATTTTCTATTTTTCACTACTTATAATAATATTTATATAAAAGATTTATTTTCTACGAAAAAAATTTAAAATAAAATATTGGTAAATGATTTTATGAAAAAGGTCTACCTAAGTTACTAATTGAAATAACTAAATGATAATCTCGTTTAAGAAGTAAATATCGAAATGTGAAATTTCCATACTATTTGACAAATGCGGGGTGTTACCTGAAATAAATTTAAAATAAAATATTAGTTATTGTATTAACAAGTTATTTATATGAATGATTTATTTGTAATATTTATATGAATGATTTATTTTCTATTTTTCACTACTTATTTGTAATATTTATATGAATGATTTATTTGTAATATTTATATGAATGATTTATTTGTAATATTTATATGAATGATTTATTTTCTGTTAATATTAAGTTAATATTATAAGGAAACTATAATTTCAGTATGAAAATATATCATTTAATTTTTCACTACTTATTTGTAATATTTATATGAATGATTTATTTGTAATATTTATATGAATGATTTATTTTCTATTTTTCACTACTTATTTGTAATACTTATATGAATGATTTATTTGTAATATTTATATGAATGATTTATTTTCTGTTAATATTAAGTTAATATTATAAGGAAACTATAATTTCAGTATGAAAATATATCATTTAATTTTTCACTACTTATTTGTAATATTTATATGAATGATTTATTTTCTATTTTTCACTACTTATTTGTAATATTTATATAAAAGATTTATTTGTAATATTTATATGAATGATTTATTTTCTATTTTTCACTACTTATTTGTAATATTTATATGAATGATTTATTTTCTATTTTTCACTACTTATAATAATATTTATATAAAAGATTTATTTTCTACGAAAAAAATTTAAAATAAAATATTGGTAAATGATTTTATGAAAAAGGTCTACCTAAGTTACTAATTGAAATAACTAAATGATAATCTCGTTTAAGAAGTAAATATCGAAATGTGAAATTTCCATACTATTTGACAAATGCGGGGTGTTACCTGAAATAAATTTAAAATAAAATATTAGTTATTGTATTAACAAGTTATTTATATGAATGATTTATTTGTAATATTTATATGAATGATTTATTTTCTATTTTTCACTACTTATTTGTAATATTTATATGAATGATTTATTTGTAATATTTATATGAATGATTTATTTGTAATATTTATATGAATGATTTATTTTCTGTTAATATTAAGTTAATATTATAAGGAAACTATAATTTCAGTATGAAAATATATCATTTAATTTTTCACTACTTATTTGTAATATTTATATGAATGATTTATTTGTAATATTTATATGAATGATTTATTTTCTATTTTTCACTACTTATTTGTAATACTTATATGAATGATTTATTTGTAATATTTATATGAATGATTTATTTTCTGTTAATATTAAGTTAATATTATAAGGAAACTATAATTTCAGTATGAAAATATATCATTTAATTTTTCACTACTTATTTGTAATATTTATATGAATGATTTATTTGTAATATTTATATGAATGATTTATTTTCTATTTTTCACTACTTATTTGTAATACTTATATGAATGATTTATTTGTAATATTTATATGAATGATTTATTTTCTGTTAATATTAAGTTAATATTATAAGGAAACTATAATTTCAGTATGAAAATATATCATTTAATTTTTCACTACTTATTTGTAATATTTATATGAATGATTTATTTGTAATATTTATATGAATGATTTATTTGTAATATTTATATGAATGATTTATTTTCTGTTAATATTAAGTTAATATTATAAGGAAACTATAATTTCAGTATGAAAATATATCATTTAATTTTTCACTACTTATTTGTAATATTTATATGAATGATTTATTTGTAATATTTATATGAATGATTTATTTTCTATTTTTCACTACTTATTTGTAATACTTATATGAATGATTTATTTTCTATTTTTCACTACTTATTTGTAATATTTATATGAATGATTTATTTTCTATTTTTCA
>OY482675.1:1584039-1589039 GCA_960531455.1 Urophora cardui
AAATGATTTTATGAAAAAGGTCTACCTAAGTTACTAATTGAAATAACTAAATGATAATCTCGTTTAAGAAGTAAATATCGAAATGTGAAATTTCCATACTATTTGACAAATGCGGGGTGTTACCTGAAATAAATTTAAAATAAAATATTAGTTATTGTATTAACAAGTTATTTATATGAATGATTTATTTGTAATATTTATATGAATGATTTATTTTCTATTTTTCACTACTTATTTGTAATATTTATATGAATGATTTATTTGTAATATTTATATGAATGATTTATTTGTAATATTTATATGAATGATTTATTTTCTGTTAATATTAAGTTAATATTATAAGGAAACTATAATTTCAGTATGAAAATATATCATTTAATTTTTCACTACTTATTTGTAATATTTATATGAATGATTTATTTGTAATATTTATATGAATGATTTATTTTCTATTTTTCACTACTTATTTGTAATACTTATATGAATGATTTATTTGTAATATTTATATGAATGATTTATTTTCTGTTAATATTAAGTTAATATTATAAGGAAACTATAATTTCAGTATGAAAATATATCATTTAATTTTTCACTACTTATTTGTAATATTTATATGAATGATTTATTTTCTATTTTTCACTACTTATTTGTAATATTTATATGAATGATTTATTTGTAATATTTATATGAATGATTTATTTTCTGTTAATATTAAGTTAATATTATAAGGAAACTATAATTTCAGTATGAAAATATATCATTTAATTTTTCACTACTTATTTGTAATATTTATATGAATGATTTATTTTCTATTTTTCACTACTTATTTGTAATATTTATATGAATGATTTATTTGTAATATTTATATGAATGATTTATTTTCTGTTAATATTAAGTTAATATTATAAGGAAACTATAATTTCAGTATGAAAATATATCATTTAATTTTTCACTACTTATTTGTAATATTTATATGAATGATTTATTTTCTATTTTTCACTACTTATTTGTAATATTTATATAAAAGATTTATTTGTAATATTTATATGAATGATTTATTTTCTATTTTTCACTACTTATTTGTAATATTTATATGAATGATTTATTTTCTATTTTTCACTACTTATAATAATATTTATATAAAAGATTTATTTTCTACGAAAAAAATTTAAAATAAAATATTGGTAAATGATTTTATGAAAAAGGTCTACCTAAGTTACTAATTGAAATAACTAAATGATAATCTCGTTTAAGAAGTAAATATCGAAATGTGAAATTTCCATACTATTTGACAAATGCGGGGTGTTACCTGAAATAAATTTAAAATAAAATATTAGTTATTGTATTAACAAGTTATTTATATGAATGATTTATTTGTAATATTTATATGAATGATTTATTTTCTATTTTTCACTACTTATTTGTAATATTTATATGAATGATTTATTTGTAATATTTATATGAATGATTTATTTGTAATATTTATATGAATGATTTATTTTCTGTTAATATTAAGTTAATATTATAAGGAAACTATAATTTCAGTATGAAAATATATCATTTAATTTTTCACTACTTATTTGTAATATTTATATGAATGATTTATTTGTAATATTTATATGAATGATTTATTTTCTATTTTTCACTACTTATTTGTAATACTTATATGAATGATTTATTTGTAATATTTATATGAATGATTTATTTTCTGTTAATATTAAGTTAATATTATAAGGAAACTATAATTTCAGTATGAAAATATATCATTTAATTTTTCACTACTTATTTGTAATATTTATATGAATGATTTATTTTCTATTTTTCACTACTTATTTGTAATATTTATATAAAAGATTTATTTGTAATATTTATATGAATGATTTATTTTCTATTTTTCACTACTTATTTGTAATATTTATATGAATGATTTATTTTCTATTTTTCACTACTTATAATAATATTTATATAAAAGATTTATTTTCTACGAAAAAAATTTAAAATAAAATATTGGTAAATGATTTTATGAAAAAGGTCTACCTAAGTTACTAATTGAAATAACTAAATGATAATCTCGTTTAAGAAGTAAATATCGAAATGTGAAATTTCCATACTATTTGACAAATGCGGGGTGTTACCTGAAATAAATTTAAAATAAAATATTAGTTATTGTATTAACAAGTTATTTATATGAATGATTTATTTGTAATATTTATATGAATGATTTATTTTCTATTTTTCACTACTTATTTGTAATATTTATATGAATGATTTATTTGTAATATTTATATGAATGATTTATTTGTAATATTTATATGAATGATTTATTTTCTGTTAATATTAAGTTAATATTATAAGGAAACTATAATTTCAGTATGAAAATATATCATTTAATTTTTCACTACTTATTTGTAATATTTATATGAATGATTTATTTGTAATATTTATATGAATGATTTATTTTCTATTTTTCACTACTTATTTGTAATACTTATATGAATGATTTATTTGTAATATTTATATGAATGATTTATTTTCTGTTAATATTAAGTTAATATTATAAGGAAACTATAATTTCAGTATGAAAATATATCATTTAATTTTTCACTACTTATTTGTAATATTTATATGAATGATTTATTTTCTATTTTTCACTACTTATTTGTAATATTTATATAAAAGATTTATTTGTAATATTTATATGAATGATTTATTTTCTATTTTTCACTACTTATTTGTAATATTTATATGAATGATTTATTTTCTATTTTTCACTACTTATAATAATATTTATATAAAAGATTTATTTTCTACGAAAAAAATTTAAAATAAAATATTGGTAAATGATTTTATGAAAAAGGTCTACCTAAGTTACTAATTGAAATAACTAAATGATAATCTCGTTTAAGAAGTAAATATCGAAATGTGAAATTTCCATACTATTTGACAAATGCGGGGTGTTACCTGAAATAAATTTAAAATAAAATATTAGTTATTGTATTAACAAGTTATTTATATGAATGATTTATTTGTAATATTTATATGAATGATTTATTTTCTATTTTTCACTACTTATTTGTAATATTTATATGAATGATTTATTTGTAATATTTATATGAATGATTTATTTGTAATATTTATATGAATGATTTATTTTCTGTTAATATTAAGTTAATATTATAAGGAAACTATAATTTCAGTATGAAAATATATCATTTAATTTTTCACTACTTATTTGTAATATTTATATGAATGATTTATTTGTAATATTTATATGAATGATTTATTTTCTATTTTTCACTACTTATTTGTAATACTTATATGAATGATTTATTTGTAATATTTATATGAATGATTTATTTTCTGTTAATATTAAGTTAATATTATAAGGAAACTATAATTTCAGTATGAAAATATATCATTTAATTTTTCACTACTTATTTGTAATATTTATATGAATGATTTATTTGTAATATTTATATGAATGATTTATTTTCTATTTTTCACTACTTATTTGTAATACTTATATGAATGATTTATTTGTAATATTTATATGAATGATTTATTTTCTGTTAATATTAAGTTAATATTATAAGGAAACTATAATTTCAGTATGAAAATATATCATTTAATTTTTCACTACTTATTTGTAATATTTATATGAATGATTTATTTGTAATATTTATATGAATGATTTATTTGTAATATTTATATGAATGATTTATTTTCTGTTAATATTAAGTTAATATTATAAGGAAACTATAATTTCAGTATGAAAATATATCATTTAATTTTTCACTACTTATTTGTAATATTTATATGAATGATTTATTTGTAATATTTATATGAATGATTTATTTTCTATTTTTCACTACTTATTTGTAATACTTATATGAATGATTTATTTTCTATTTTTCACTACTTATTTGTAATATTTATATGAATGATTTATTTTCTATTTTTCACTACTTATAATAATATTTATATAAAAGATTTATTTTCTACGAAAAAAATTTAAAATAAAATATTGGTAAATGATTTTATGAAAAAGGTCTACCTAAGTTACTAATTGAAATAACTAAATGATAATCTCGTTTAAGAAGTAAATATCGAAATGTGAAATTTCCATACTATTTGACAAATGCGGGGTGTGCATGACAGAAAACATTTATAGGAACTGCATGGGATTCTAAACTAAGGCAAAGCTAACTAAGCAAATTCATACTCCTAATGTTAGTTTCGTTTATTCCTGGTATCTGAGCTAAACTAAGGCCAGCAAACGGGCAAATATTTTTATATATTTGACTGTGAGCGCTTAGTATAAATAGCTTATTATTATGTATTGTTTGTTATTTATTCCTGGTTTTTGTACTGTTAGTTAGTTCAAATAGATAAATATGATAGCCTTTTATAGTTTTATCATATTTCTATACTAACATATTACAGTAACAGGAGAGCTATGCATACGAAGAACCTGTATTTAATATGAGTTCGTCTATGCATAACTCTACGAAAAATATATATTAATTGATGAAGCAAGTACTTTTATTAATATTTAAACATACATTTGCGTTAAATGGAATTATTTTAATTTCATATAACGAAACAATTATATACTTTTTAAATAATTGTATATAATTTAAAATTTAATGTAATGAAATGAAGTAAGTGCTTTTATTAAGAATGATTCGTTAAAGAAGAATTCTTTAAAACATTAAAGATAAATTTTAAAGAAATATCGTTCTTACATTATAAATATATAAATATGAATAATGTACGAGGGAACGAAAATTCTTTTAAGAAATACAAGAAAAATAAAAAAATGAGATTAATAATTTACCATATCAATGATGACAAGGTAAAAACGTAATAATCACACACAAATAATAATTTTAATATAACTATTATTGTTACCCATATATAAAGTTCAATTATTATTATTTGTTGTTGTGGTATATTGTTAAATTTATGCATTGTTGTTGGTTAAGAATTATTTCTCTTGG
>OY482675.1:1602885-1722547 GCA_960531455.1 Urophora cardui
TATTATTATTATTATTATTATTATTATTATTATTATTATTATTATTATTATTATTATTATTATTATTATTATTATTATTATTATTATTATTATTATTATTATTATTATTATTATTATTATTATTATTATTATTATTATTATTATTATTATTATTATTATTATTATTATTATTATTATTATTATTATTATTATTATTATTATTATTATTATTATTATTATTATTATTATTATTATTATTATTATTATTATTATTATTATTATTATTATTATTATTATTATTATTATTATTATTATTATTATTATTATTATTATTATTATTATTATTATTATTATTATTATTATTATTATTATTATTATTATTATTATTATTATTATTATTATTATTATTATTATTATTATTATTATTATTATTATTATTATTATTATATTATTATTATTATTATTATTATTATTATTATTATTATTATATTATATTATTATTATTATTATTATTATATTATTATTATTATTATTATTATTATTATTATTATTATTATTATTATTATATTATTATTATTATTATTATTATTATTATTATTATTATTATTATTATTATTATTATTATTATTATTATTATTATTATTATTATTATTATATTATTATTATTATTATTATTATTATTATTATTATTATTATTATTATTATTATTATTATTATTATTATTATTATTATTATTATTATTATTATTATTATTATTATTATTATTATTATTATTATTATTATTATTATTATTATTATTATTATTATTATTATTATTATTATTATTATTATTATTATTATTATTATTATTATTATTATTATTATTATTATTATTATTATTATATTATTATTATTATTATTATTATTATTATTATTATTATTATTATTATTATTATTATTATTATTATTATTATTATTATTATTATTATTATTATTATTATTATTATTATTATTATTATTATTATTATTATTATTATTATTATTATTATTATTATTATTATTATTATTTTATTATTATTATTATTATTATTATTATTATTATTATTATTATTATTATTATTATTATTATTATTATTATTATTATTATTATTATTATTATTATTATTATTATTATTATTATTATTATTATTATTATTATTATTATTATTATTATTATTATTATTATTATTATTATTATTATTATTATTATTATTATTATTATTATTATTATTATTATTATTATTATTATTATTATTATTATTATTATTATTATTATTATTATTATTATTATTATTATTATTATTATTATTATTATTATTATTATTATTATTATTATTATTATTATTATTATTATTATTATTATTATTATTATTATTATTATTATTATTATTATTATTATTATTATTATTATTATTATTATTATTATTATTATATTATATTATTATTATTATTATTATTATTATTATTATTATTATTATTATTATTATTATTATTATTATTAATATTATTATTATTATTATTATTATTATTATTATTATTATTATTATTATTATTATTATTATTATTATTATTATTATTATTATTATTATTATTATTATTATTATTATTATTATTATTATTATTATTATTATTATTATTATTATTATTATTATTATTATTATTATTATTATTATTATTATTATTATTATATTATTATTATTATTATTATTATTATTATTATTATTATTATTATTATTATTATTATTATTATTATTATTATTATTATATTATATTATTATTATTATTATTATTATTATTATTATTATTATTATTATTATTATTATTATTATTATTATTATTATTATTATTATTATATTATTATTATTATTATTATTATTATTATTATTATTATTATTATTATTATTATTATTATTATTATTATTATTATTATTATTATATTATTATTATTATTATTATTATTATTATTATTATTATTATTATTATTATTATTATTATTATTATTATTATTATTATTATTATTATTATTATTAATGTATTATTATTATTATTATTATTATTATTATTAATTATTATTATTATTATTATTATTATTATTATTATTATTATTATTATTATTATTATTATTATTATTATTATTATTATTATTATTATTAATTATTATATTATTATTATTATTATTATTATTATTATTATTATTATTATTATTATTATTATTATTATTATTATTATTATTATTATTATTATTATTATTATTATTATTATTATTATTATTATTATTATTATTATTATTATTATTATTATTATTATTATTATTATTATTATTATTATTATTATTATTATTATTATTATTATTATTATTATTATTATTATTATTATTATTATTATTATTATTATTATTATTATTATTATTATTATTATTATTATTATTATTTATTATTATTATTATTATTATTATTATTATTATTATTATTATTATTATTATTATTATTATTATTATTATTATTATTATTATTATATTATTATTATTATTATTATTATTATTATTATTATTATTATTATTATTATTATTATTATTATTATTATTATTATTATTATTATTATTATTATTATTATTATTATTATTATTATTATTATTATTATTATTATTATTATTATTATTATTATTATTATTATTATTATTATTATTATTATTATTATTATTATTATATTATTATTATTATTATTATTATTATTATTATTATTATTATTATTATTATTATTATTATTATTATTATTATTATTATTATTATTATTATTATTATTATTATTATTATTATTATTATTATTATTATTATTATTATTATTATTATTATTATTATTATTATTATTATTATTATTATTATTATTATTATTATTATTATTATTATTATTATTATTATTATTATTATTATTATTATTATTATTATTATTATTATTATTATTATTATTATTATTATTATTATTATTATTATTATTATTATTATTATTATTATTATTATTATTATTATATTATTATTATTATTATTATTATTATTATTATTATTATTATTATTATTATTATATTATTATTATTATTATTATTATTATTATTATTATTATTATTATTATTATTATTATTATTATTATTATTATTATTATTATTATTATTATTATTATTATTATTATTATTATTATTATTATTATTATTATTATTATTATTATTATTATTATTATTATTATTATTATTATTATTATTATTATTATTATTATTATTATTATTATTATTATTATTATTATTATTATTATTATTATTATTATTATTATATTATTATTATTATTATTATTATTATTATTATTATTATTATTATTATTATTATTATTATTATTATTATTATTATTATTATATTATTATTATTATTATTATTATTATTATTATTATTATTATTATTATTATTATTATTATTATTATTATTATTATTATTATTATTATTATTATTATTATTATTATTATTATTATTATTATTATTATTATTATTATTATTATTATTATTATTATTATTATTATTATTATTATTATTAATTATTATTATTATTATTATTATTATTATTATTATTATTATTATTATTATTTTATTATTATTATTATTATTATTATTATTATTATTATTATTATTATTATTATTATTATTATTATTATTATTATTATTATTATTATTATTATTATTATTATTATTATTATTATTATTATTATTATTATTATTATTATTATTATTATTATTATTATTATTATTATTATTATTATTATTATTATTATTATTATTATTATTATTATTATTATTATTATTATTATTATTATTATTATTATTATTATTATTATTATTATTACAATCCACATACCAACAACAGTAGCTTAATGACATTCTGTCTTTGCTACCTATTATGTTGGTGCGATTGTATGTTTGGTTTGTACAAAGTTCTAAAGCATAGGTGGCCAGAAATTAAGCGACAACAACATCAATAAAAATTGCAACAACCTTCTTCACGGAATTATAAAAATATTATTTTCCCAAATAACGGTTTATTGCAACAACATGTTGTATCTATGTACATACCTAAAAAAAATCATAATCCCATGAGTACTTAAACTTTCTATTCTTAGATGTCATTTTGAAAAGAACAAATTTGTACATTAATGTACAATGTAGGTACATACTAGACATATACGCCGCCGATTGACGCCGCCGCCGCCGCGCCGATTACCTTCATAATCGGCCGCCGCCGCCATAATCCGTGAAATCGGCGTATCGGCGCGGCGGCGTGCGCTGGCGCGCCATACCCGTATGGAGCGAGATGTGTACATATTTTCCTAGTTTTGCTAACTGCTAAAGTTCTTCAAAATTAAAAAAAAAGGAACCAATCGACGTGTTTTCACCCCAGGAACACGAAGCCGAATGCGGAAATGTTTTTTTTTTTTGCCGGATAAAAGTTATTAACAAAAACTTTGGCTGTTCCCTACTTTACTAGCCTCAGTCTTAAAGATTTTAAGCTACTGGAAAATTTCGGTTCGTTGGCTTACATAATTTTTTCTCAGATACGGAACTTTTCTGGGATCTCTTCCATTTAATCTTACTTTTCGAGGTCTGTTGCTAATTGTTCTACTCAAAACTGCACCATTTCAACCCTCCTTGATATCATTACATGCCGAAAATGGTCTCAAACATGCCTCCAGAATCGAAAACTCATAGTAGCCCTCACAGTTGTCGAACCTCAGCCCTATAGGGAATATTAAAGAAGACGATGGGGGATCAAAAATGGAAAAATAAGCAAGGGTTAAGTATGGAAATAAAATTAAAGAAGCTTGGTACTTAATACCAGTTGCAAATTGCGCTGATTTGATCAACCCTATGCCACGAAGAAGTAAGGAAGTTATAAAAAATAAAGGAGCTTCAACTAAACATTAGTTTAAATCTAGCTGCAGCAGTATTATTGTAGTTTATTTGAAAAAACAATCGAATTTAAAGTTTGTCCCTATTATTATTTCCAACTTAAATTATACATTTCATTATTTTTATTCATAAAAATTAAATTATTATACAAAAACCACCCCAGAGTCATTGAAGCATGTCCTCTCCGTGTAAGCATCAATATATGGTAATTATTATTTGGTCTTAAAATTAAATAAATGGAGAATTGCAAAATTTTGTCCCTATTATTTTTTTCAACACTGTATATACATATATTTATTTTAAAGTGCCTTATATATATATAAATATGTACATATGTAAATATATGTATGCATGTTTATTATCATACAAAATAAGCAAATGAATTTAAATTTACCCTTACATATGGATTTGTGTATATTCTTTAATATTTATTTTCTTTATTTTATATTTTAGTTTATGTAACAATTGTTTTTTGCTGTTAATAAAAAAGTTTCAACAATTTAAGGTGAAAATTAGTTTATTTATTCCATTCAGCCAGCGCTATTAAGGTAACTAAATAAAATTAATATTTGAATAAGGATTGTGATTTGTAGATTTGGGGCAGGCGCGCCGGCGCGAAAAAGCACGCCGGCGTCGCCGCCGCCGCCGAAATGTTTTTGGAATAGCGCCGCCGCCGCCGGAATCACTGTCGGCGTATATGTCTAGTACATACATACATATGTATGTATGTATAGATATGCTGCAGCTATAGAGGTAGCAGATATAAATGTACAACCATATGTACATATGTTTGTATGTATGATGGCGTAACTACACAATGAATGTCGGTCGAAGCTGGACCGTTAGGTTTGAGTGCTCGCCGCGACGACGATTTCTGTGAAAAAAAGAAATGTGCGTTATTCTGTCGAAATTGATTTGCTTGTTGTTGGGAGCCACTCGGAGCCACAGCGATGTTGTAGGGAGACAAACGGAGTCACTGGAGCCATTGAGTGGCCATCTATGTTCCAAAGCTATTAACAAGCAAAGCTTTTGTACAGGCAAGGCCGTTGCCAGGATTTCATTTTGGGGGGGGATTAACTAAAAAAAAAACATTTCAAATTCAAATTACATACATGTCTGCCCCGTTTGCTATGCTATGTGCATGAATAATTAGGTTTCGCTTATCCCCCATATTTAATTGTTATTGCAAAATCCAATTAATTTCACCAAATTTATCTGTCAAATAAAATTTTCGTCAGCTGATTTTCAGTGCAACCAGCTACCCTGTCAAAGCTTCAGAGGGTAAAAAGTGTGAGTTTTTTACACCACTGAAGTGTACATTTTTAGGAAACGAAAACAGGGTAGCAAGTGAAAAACTTATGTAGTTTTTTTTACACTAAATTACCACTTGATCCACTAGCCTAATAAAACCACTAAAAAAAGAAGACATATTCTGTTTGACGTTTTACCTTCATACATACCTAAAAAAAATCACAATCCCATGAGTACTTAAACTTTCTATTCTTAGATGTCATTTTGAAAAGAACAAATTTGTACATTAATGTACAATGTAGGTACATACATACATATGTATGTATGTATAGATATGCTGCAGCTATAGAGGTAGCAGATATAAATGTACAACCATATGTACATATGTTTGTATGTATGACGGCGTAACCACACAATGAATGTCGGTCGAAGCTGGACCGTTAGGTTTGAGTGCTCGCCGCGACGACGATTTCTGTGAAAAAAAAAATGTGCGTTATTCTGTCGAAATTGATTTGCTTGTTGTTGGGAGCCACTCGGAGCCACAGCGATGTTGTTGGGAGACAAACGGAGTCACTGGAGCCATTGAGTGGCCATCTATGTTCTAAAGCTATTAACAAGCAAAGCTTTTGTACAGGCCAGGCCGTTGCCAGGATTTCATTTTGGGGGGGGATTAACTAAAAAAAAACATTTCAAATTCAAATTACATACATGTCTGCCCCGTTTGCTATGCTATGTGCATGAATAATTAGGTTTCGCTTATCCCCCATATTTAATTGTTATTGCAAAATCCAATTAATTTCACCAAATTTATCTGTCAAATAAAATTTTCGTCAGCTGATTTTCAGTGCAACCAGCTACCCTGTCAAAGCTTCAGAGGGTAAAAAGTGTGAGTTTTTTACACCACTGAAGTGTACATTTTTAGGAAACGAAAACAGGGTAGCAAGTGAAAAACTTATGTAGTTTTTTTTACACTAAATTACCACTTGATCCACTAGCCTAATAAAACCACTAAAAAAAGAAGACATATTCTGTTTGACGTTTTACCTTCATTTTGCAAACAAAAACGGAAAATTGAAGAGTGTAACAAAAATGCGCATTTTTTTGATGAAACGAAATCACCATTAATTTCAATGGTAAAATTTTAAATTAAGCTCTTACCCAATTAAGTTAATTGTAAGTTTATGATTTTGTTAAACAATTTCTTAGACATGCCAAAAGCAAAACCGCAGTTATCTATATCTTCTGGAAACAGGCGCCAAATTAGGTTCAGAAGAAACGGGACAGTCGCTGAACATGCAAATCGTTTAGAGAACTCACGGTTGCGTGGAATGCAGAGGAGACATGTGGCGATTCAAACGAAATCAGCATTTAACTACAGACCGGATTTAAACTACTTATATGGAACATTCTTCCCTTTTCATGGGTCGTATGAGTGAAATTTGCGTTTTTTTTAAGTCCCAAGGGCAAAAATTTAGCTATATTGGGGTAGACCTTCGCAACGAGGTGTTTTCTTACGGTCAAATGTATGTCGCTCTGTCGCGTACTGGTTCACCACAAAACCAGAGTTTTCTTATACTTGGAAATGGCAACAAAACAAACAATGTTGTGTTCACGGAAGTTTTTAATTAATGAACAAGATGTACCTTATTTTATGAACTAATTTGCCTACTAATGTACACAGAGCCAAATAATCCTCATAAAAATAAGAAGATTGTCTCTTTGAACAGCTTCGTGGCCCAAAAAGAGGACAGAAGTCAGAGACGAAGATATTTCCATAGAGAGTTCTTCTTATTTTTGGGAGGTAAATCTTTTTAATTTTATTTAAAAGTATACCTTCTTACAATAAATAGAAAACTTCTTACTCAATTTTTCGAAGATATTTCCATAGAGATTTCTTCTTATTTTTGGGAGGTAAATCTTTTTAATTTTATTTAAAAGTATACCTTCTTACAATAAATAGAAAACTTCTTACTCAATTTTTCGAAGATATTTCCATAGAGATTTCTTTTTAATTTTATTTAAAAGCTTACCTTCTCACAATAAATAGAAAACTTCTTACTCAATTTTTCGAAGATATTTCCATAGAGATTTCTTCTTATTTTTGGGAGGTAAATCTTTTTAATTTTATTTAAAAGTATAGCTTCTTACAATAAATAAAAAACTTTCTACTCAACTTTTTTTTACGCATTATTGTTGTCGACTGTGGACCGCTAACTCAGTTTACATATGTATGTATATAAGACTAACTTTATAATAAATTTAATTAGATAACCTAATAAAAATAAGAAGAACGCCCTCTTTATTAATTCAAGGAGATATCCACATATATATTCGAAGATTTCTTCTTGATTTTATTAAAAAGACTATCCCATTAAAAGTAAGTAGGGATTCTTCTTAAAGAAAAACTATAGAGATATCTTCTTACTTTTGTTCTATTTTATTAGGTGGTTTTCGCTCTGTGTAGGTACCAAACGTTGTTTGAATTATTATAACTTTGAGTTTTTTGTTGTTAATAAATGTATTGTTTATAACGTTGTTTAATTTTAAAGTGTTTGCATTTCATCTAAAGGAGGGTGGTATATTACATTCCTTGCAGAAAACAAGCACAAAATATGAATGTGTAACCCATTCTTACACTCTACTCAAAGCTAAACATCAGTATATTTAATTTTTGCGGCGCAACGAAGTAAGCCGGGTACTTGCTAGTACATACATAGATACAAATAATAATTGAGACTAATTTTTACATGATTTCTATGCTTCTAAAAAATACAATTAAGCATATTTATATTATAAAAAAAAATTTAATCGCATTAATTTCGGGGGGGATTGATCCCTGCCATCCCCTCCCCCCCCTAGATACGGCCTTGTGTACAGGAATTGCTTGTTATTGTTTTCAGATTTTTGTTTTTCGACAGGCTCTCCGATTTACATATGTATTTACGTTTGTTTTTACATGGCCGTTTTAGTTCTAATAATTAGCTTAAGATAAAGGTAGCAAAGACAGATTGTCGTTAAGCTATTGTTGTTGGTATGTGGATTGTAATAAAAGGAAAATTGAAATTTAAGCGAAACAAAGCTGACGGCGGTGGTAGCTCAATGGGATGACATTGGACTACCAATCGAAACGACTTAAGTTCGGTTGAGGCCGCTTGAAGAAGTCTGATGAGGGGATGTGGTGGTCTCCGAAATGGATGCATAACTTCTACCAAAAAATAAAAAAATTTTCAATTTTTCTTAATTAAAAACTGGCCAATAGCTCATATAAAATTTACATAAAATATGGATGTATATTTATATTAACTTATGTACATATGTACAAATCCTGCAGCAAATCACACGAGTTGAGAGCTATAGCAGAACTAGTTCTTTAAAACACGGGGCTGGTTCTCGTTTATACATACGTAACGAGCGTTATTGGTAATGATTAGGGCATGGAAATCTATGCAAATACATGTTTTTCTTAGATTTAGGTAGAGCAAAATAAATAAACAATCTTTGCGAATCGTGAAATTGTCTTAAAAATGGCATTCAAATGTTTTTGCATATTTTGGTCATATATATATATTTTTACATATTTTGCGTTGTTTGCATTTTTTTATTACATATTTCGCATTATATTGCCTATTTTTGTAATTTGCTAGTTGACAGTTTTATACAAAGAAATTCATGCATAACAGCCATCTGACGACGAATAGAGTTTCGTGTGAACACGGCTATTATTAGTATTTTCGATACGGTGCATACCTGTCGACAAAGAGCCGTTTTCAAACATGCTGCTATTACCTCTGTGGATGTAGAATGTTCGTTTTCTATGTATAAGAGCTTTTTTCGACCGAATCGGCAAAGTTTTCTTTTTGATAATCTGAAAAAATATTTCATTGTGTATGCTAATGAATCGTTAAATAAGGATTAACCTTTACAAATTATGAAATGTTCAAGACTGAATTTATGTACATATCTATAAAAACATACATACATATTGCTAGCTTAGAGTGCAAATTTTGTAAGTCCTTTTTTCAAACATGGTAGGAGAGACAAAAAACAAAAAATAACAAATTTCGAAACGAAAAAAAAAATTTCTGTTCATGTAAATATTTTGGACTTACACAATTTTCTTCGCTTTTTGGACTTTCACAATTTGCTTATCGTTGAATAACTACGATTAGAAATATGACAAGTATCACAGACTTGTTTAGCGTGGTGCGTATTTGATTTTTCTAGCGTTCTACATAAAAATACAGTTTTTCATAAAAAGTGGACTTACACAGTTTGCACTCTAAGCTAACGATATGTATAAACGTACAACGTAAGAGCAAAATTGAATTAAAAAATGTCTGTACCTAATTTATTTAACTATTGTAACTTCAATAAACATGAATTATCTGAAGTTGAAAAAATTTTAATTAATGCATTTTTTTTTTTTGATTTTTCATGCATATTTCTCAGTTTTTGTTGCATTTTTTATGCGCATATTTTTTATTTTTTAGTACATGAAATTCCATGCCTAGTAATGATATGTATGGCATCTCTCCACACCTTCGCTTCGTCGGGTCATATTTGCTGCAGGGTTTTAACATATGAATGTATGAGTACACTTACAACCCAGGCAGGTAAAATCCCATATTTCTTATGACATTAAGCCAATTAGCGGGATTTTTTATGACTTTTATGACTTGGTTCATTTTGATGCAATGAAATCGCGTCTAGAGAAAACATCCGAATCAAACTTACGTGTAAAACTGATTGAAATGGATGAAGATAAAACTCTTGAATACGAAGTAATACCTGGATTACCAAAAAACAGCAAACTTCTATACGTACCAGAGGAGCAGCAAATTTATAAATTCCATACAAGCAAAATAGGCGTAAAATATTACTATTGCTCTACCAAAAATTGCAAAGTTTCATTGCGGTTGATTTCAGTAACAACAAGTAAGGAAGCCTAAGTTCGAGTGGAATCGAACATTAGATACTCAGCTGTATGCTTTCATTGTTTGTTTGCGTTTGTTCGATATAGGGTGTATTTTATATAAAGCGAGTGCCGCATAAAGTGGGCGTAGCCACGCCCATTTTCAACATTTTTATCAGTTATCCAACTAAGCATATGAATATTATTCTTTGTGCAAAATTTCATTCCTTTATGACTTCTAGTTACAAAGAAGTCTTGTTACAAATTCCCAAAGGGTGTTCCAGAAATATCTTTGTTAAAAAGTAGGCGTGGTCATAAACCGATTTCAATAAATTTTTGCGTATCTATTAACACAAGTTATAAAAGTGTATAAACCAAGTTTCGTCATAATATCTCAATTATTTGTCGAGTTATGGGCTCCGAAATCTCGTTGATTCCTTTGTCTGAAAAGAGGCGGTGCCACGCCCATTTTCTGAAATTTTTCTAGTTTTTGGTTCCGATCTATTGTAGAACTCATGCCACAAAATTTCAATGAATTATCTTTATATTTGACAAAGATATCGCTTAAAATGTTTTTATTAGGCCACTTTATGATACCCATATATAAAAGTGGGCGTGGTCGTCAACCGATTTCGCTAAAATTTTGAACATGTATTACTACAAGTAGTGAAAGTGTATAGACCAAGTTTCGTCATAATATATCGATTATTTGTCGAGTTATGGGCTCAGAAATCTCGTATATTCCTGCTTCTAAAAGGAGGCGGTGCCACGCCCATTTTCTAAAATTTTTGTATTTTTTGTTTTATGTCCATAGTTGGACACCTTCCATAAAATTTCAATGATATATCTTTATATTTGACAGAGATATCGCTTAAAATGTTTTTATTAGGTCACTTTATAATACCCATATATAAAAGTGGACGTGGTCGTCAACTGATTTTGGCAATTTTTCGTCCAACCATTTGCCTAAGTAAGTATATCACGCCTACCAAATTTCATCGATATATCTTCAACGGTTTCTGAGTTATGACTCATAAAACTTTCAATGTTTGCCCCTTAAAAAGTGGGCGTGGCACCGCCCATTTTCCAAAATTTCACCATATTTCTTCATAAGGGCCTGAGCTCAATACGTGTGTGAAATTTTATCACTCTAGCTCTATTAGTGACTGAGATACAAAATTTCCGATTTTTACTATATAGGGGAGGTGGGCGTGGTCATGGTCCGATTTCGCCCATTTTCAATACCATCCGTTCCTGTCTTGATACCAACTTAAATTTCAAATTTCATCAAAATATCTCAATTTTTGCGCGAGTTATCGTGCTCACAGACGGACAGACGGACGGACATGGCTCAATCGATTTCTCTTTTCACCCTGATCATTTTGATATACATATATAAGTCTATATCTATCTCGATTATTTCATTCTGTTACAATCCACCGTTAGGAAATCAAAACTATAATACTCTGTGTACTAGTACAGCTGAGTATAAAAATTCTGTCGCATGGTAGGTAAAGATCACACGCATGCGCATGTTTCCGAAAGTTCATTGAAAAATTAAAAGTATTAAATCGGAAGTTAAGAAAGCGCCTTTAAAAATGACAAGTGTACGTGAAATTTTCGATGATAACTGCAAAAGATTCAAAGAGGCATCACATACACTAAGCTGTTTAATATAAAACATGGAAATCTTCCGAAAACTCAGCTTCTCATAATTCATATTATCCAAGCAGACCACGTATGTAAGTAATATAACATGTATATCGTTGGCTTCGTGAGCAAATGTGCTAAGTCCAGTTATGGTAACTTTTCAGGAGAGGCAAAAAACCTCCTAACTTTTTTTGTTGTTACTATTTTAAAAATCTGAAAATGCAGTTTTCTTCCTCAGATGGTCGTGGTAAAATACCAGTTATCGGCACATTTTAATATAAAGCTTGTACAAAGTTATGAGCTTCTTTAGGACTTAGCACATTTGCTTTCTATGATTTTGTTTTTTTAGGTGGACTTAGCACATTTTCTCACAAATTATTATACTCAACTGTACGTAGTAAAATTGAAATAGTTTGATGAAATTTGGTACAGAGGCTCCTAACTAGACAGGGAAGGTTGGTATTGAAAATGGGTGAAATTGGATGATAACCACGCCCACTTTCCCTATATAGTATATATCGAAAAACACGCAAAAAGTGATAATGGATGAAATTCCGTCCATGCAATGAGCTTACGCCGTTATAAAGAAATAAATTGAAATTCTCGAAAATGGGCGGTGCCACACCCACTTATGAAAGGATAAATTCTAAAAGTTTTATAAGTGATAAATAACTCGGAAACCCTAGTAGATATATAGATGAAATGTGTAAGGCGTAATTTACTTGCTAGGGCAAAGTTTTGTACGAAAAATTTTCCAAATCGGTAGACGACCACGCCCACTTTTATATATGGGAACTATAAATGGAACTAATAAAAACATTTTAAGCGACGTCTTTGTCAAATATGAAGATAATTCATTCAAAGTTTTTGGCATGAGTCCAACTATGGACAAAAACAGAAACCATAAATATTTTTGAAAATGGGCGTGGCATCGTGATTCTAAGACATTTCGGAGTCCATAACTCGACAAATAATTGAGATATTACGGCGGAACTTGGTGTAGGTACATATGTGCTTTTATTACTTGTAGTAAAATTTCAGCAAAATCGGTTTGTAACCACGCCTACTTAAAAAAAATTGTAAAACTCCCTTTGGAAACTTATGACGTGGCATCTTTGTAACTAAAAGTCATAAAGGGATGAAATTTTGCACTAACAAGAATATTTTAGGCTTGGTCTGATGAGGGATAAAACTGTTGATAATGGGTGTGGCCACGCCCACATTATGCTGTACCCTCTCTATATAAAGTAGGTGCACCGCCTTTCGATTAAACGCATACAATTATAATTAAAATGTAAGAAGTACCGCAAACTAGTTTGCATATCAAATTGGTGGGAAAGCTAGCCACTCCCGCAAATTATTAACGTTTACAGTGCTTATGCTTATTAAAGCAATGTAGTAATAATTCTATATCATTCTACAAAACAAATTAAAAAAAAACAAAAATTTCTCATTTTTTGAAAAAAAAAAAAAAAAACATTTTTTATGGACTTAGCACATTTGCATAACACTGCATTACACCATGAAAAACAGACATTATGGTAACTTCTTTTTGGCAGACGATGTATTTTTAGTTGTACTATCTTACTGCATTAAAATCTCAGTTTTGATAAAAATTGGACTTAGCACATTTGCTCACGAAGCCAACGATATGCATATAATGTACAAATATACATACATATGTATGTATGCTGATTTTCGTATTAGATGTGTCACTGCTTGATCACACACAGCAAATAAGCTTTCACAGTACACATACAAACGAAAGCTTTTTTCGCTAAACTTAAGTTAAAAATGCATTGATACAACTAAAAAAATTCACTTTGCTTCCAGGCTTACCCTTTTATATACGTCTTAATGTCAAACAAACTCCAAGAGGCATATACACATCTTTTACAAAATATTAAGTCAAATTTATTCGACTTGATCCAGCACATTGTCATCACTGATTATGAAAAAGTTTACGAAATGCATTTCAAACTACCTATCCTAAAGCGGAATTTGTTGGATGTTGGTTACATTTCACAAACGCTTTATGGCGAAAGTCTTTAAAGATTCCAGATTTTCAGAAAAATCTCAACAAAGACAAAAAAACTAGACAAACATTTAGAAAGTTTCTTTGTTTGCCGTTCCTGCAGCCTTCTGATATGATTGAGGTGTATGAAATATTAAAAGATGTAGCCCTGGAATACTTTAAACCATTTATTAAATACTTTGAATCAGAGTGAATGAAAAAGGAACAGAAATTATAATTTTGTTTCTACTTATTTCTAATATATGTGTTAATAAATAATTTAGGTGACACCAAACAAGTTTGCCGTTCCTGCATCCTTCTGATATGATTGAGGTGTATGAAATATTAAAAGATGTAGCCCTGGAATACTTGAAACCATTTATTAAATACTTTGAATCAGAGTGAATGAAAAAGGTACAGAAATTATAATTTTGTTTCTACTTATTTCTAATATATGTGTTAATAAATAATTTAGGTGACACCAAACAAGTTTTCTGTTTATAAAGAGCCGACATATGTATGTTGGCGTTGTATCAGTGTTTCAGAATCTCTGTTGTTAGTTTTTTTAATTTCGCGGATTAATCTTAATCAATAGACCGACCTTATAACTTTGTTTATTGCTAACGCTTCCAATATTTCAAGATTGTCGGCATTTTTCCGTGTTTATAGTTTTTCCTGCTACTGTTCCGTTATTCATAAAACTTGCTTCAATATGTCGACACTTGCATCATTTATCGGCAAAATTTTATTACGGATTTCAAATCAGGAACAAAATTGGTTCATAAATAAACATTTGGTAAATATCTTGACACTAGCGCCACCTAGCGGCGAGTTTTTTCCACGGATATATTTACTTTCTCATAGGCAGTATATATACCGAATATGAACAAATTCGGTCGGTAAATACGAATTTTACAAATAACTTGACACCAGCTCCACCTAGCGGCGATTTTTTTCCACAGATGTATTTACTTTCTCATAGGCAATATATATACCGAATATGAACAAATTCGGTCGGTAAATATGAATTTTACAAATATCTTGACACTAGCGCCACCTAACGGAGATTTTTTTCCACGGATGTGTTTACTTTCTCATAGGCAATATATGTACCGAATATGAACAAATTCGGTCGGTAAATACGAATTTTGCAAATATCTCGCTACCAGCGCCATCTATCGGATTTTTTTATTTCACATTGCATTGTCTTCGGGTCCTGAACTATTTTTCAAGTTTCAAGTACCTAGCTGAACTGGAAGTATCTTAACCCTCTAACCGGTAAGAGTGCCTCAGGGCAAGCTTCACAAAAATCCAATTTTTTACATGAAAATGTAATTTATTCCTTCGAAAATGATTTTAACTCCCTTCACCATATTTCTACTGACATTTTTTTCTCGAACTGAAATAGTATCCGATTAAAGGTTCCTCTTTTACAATCAGTTTTGTTTAAGCAAGTGCAGAGAAAGGTCGTATTTTTATATAAAAACAAGTAAGGAAGCCTAAGTTCGAGTGGAATCGAACATTAGATACTCAGCTGTATGCTTATTGTTTGTTTGCCTTTGATGGAAACACGGTGTACTTTATATAAAGCGAGAGCTGCATGAAGTGGGCGTATCCACGCCCATTTTCCAAAATTTTTCTATTTTTTGTTTCCAGTCTATTGTAGAACTCATGCCACAAAATTTCAATGAATTATCTTTATATTTGACAAAGATATCGCTTAAAATGTTTTTATTAGGCCACTTTATAATACCCATATATAAAAGTGGGCGTGGTCGTCAACCGATTTCGCTAAAATTTTCAACATGTATTGCTACAAGTAATAAAAGTGTATACACCAAGTTTCGTCATAATATATCAATTATTTGTCGAGATATGGGCTCCAAAATCTCGTATATTCCTGCTCCTAAAAGGAGGCGGTGCCACGCCCATTTTCCAAAATTTTTGTGTTTTTTGTTTTATGTCCTTAGTTGGAATCTTGCCATAAAATTTCATTGATACTTATATCTTTATATTTGACAGAGATATCGCTTCAAATGTTTTTATTAGGTCACTTTATAATACCCATATATAAAAGTGGGCGTGGTCGTTAACCGATTTTGGCAATTTTTCGTCAAAACATTTGCGTAAGCAAATATATCACGCGTACCAAATTTCATCTATATATCTTCAATAGTTTCTGAGTTATGACTCATAAAACTTTCAATGTTTGCCCCTTAATAAGTGGGCGTGGCACCGCCCATTTTCCAAAATTTCATCAAATTTCTTCATAGGGGCCTGAGCTCAACACGTGGGTAAAATTTCATCGCTCCAGCTATATTAGTGACTGAGATACCAAATTTCCGATTTTTACTATATAGGGGAGGTGGGCGTGGTCATGGTCCGATTTCGCCCATTTTCAATACCATCCGTTCTCGTCTTGATACCAACTTGCATTCCAAATTTCATCAAAATATTTCGATTTTTGCGTGAGTTATCGTGCGTACAGACGGACAGACGGACAGACGGACGGACGGACAGACGGACGGACGGACGGACATGGCTCAATCGATTTCTCTTTTCACGCTGATCATTTTGATATATATAAGTCTATACCTATCTCGATTATTTCGTTCTGTTACAATCCACCGTTAGGAAATCAAAATTATAATACTCTGTGTACTAGTACAGCTGAGTATAAAAATCTGAATTTCGACCCCAAAAATTTTTAATTTGGAGAAGTCTCAAAGGCTCCATAATTTTTTTTCTTAATGTTATGTTTATATACTCTACGATTTTATATGTGAAGTATTAAAAGTGATTGGATTTTCGGTGCTGTAACGGAAAAACTTAGTGTGCCTCAGGGCACTCTTATCGGTTTGCGTGAACTTTTATACACTTCGAATATTTATATTGCGTTCCATCTGAAGTGTTATTATTCGGCTTCAACATGTATCCTATAAATTATTCACCTATTTTCTGTAAGGTATAAGCACAAATAAGTAGTATTTGAAAAAATGTGTCTGATGTCGCTTGTGAAACTATCGAAGTTAACGGACAAAGGAATTCTCGAGTTCATGGCATTGTTGGATACTAGTCATGAAGATGAAGGAGTGAAAATAATTCTGTTGATTTGGACTTCGATCCAGAGGGAAATAAGTCCAGAGTAAAAGAGTCCAGAGAATGAACATTTGATATCCCAATACGTTAGGAACTTGGATTCAAGTGAGAAGTTAATCAACGAGGCAGCTAATTTTTCATTAACCACTTCTGCAGTAAACGATACTGCTAAGGCCGATGAAGAAAACATTTAATCACCCGATGTGATTGCAACGACCTACTAGACATTGACTTCAACGTCAATCAAAAAAAAGTAAAAAAATTTTTTTAAAAAGCTTTTATTTAATATTAATATAAAAATTTACTAAAAAGGAAAAAAATAATTTTTTTATATTTTTGAACAAGATTTATATTATTCCTTAGTTCATTTGGATCTTAATTTCAATCTAAGCATACATTTAACGTATTTCTTCAAAGCATTTCTGTATATGTATCAACATAAATAAAAGCGCGGGTCCTCTTTACGTAATGCATATCTTACGTAATTGGAATTTAAAGTTTTTATCGCTTCCTTCCATTTCACCAATACTGTTTTATAACATGAATATCTAATGAGTACCCGCGCTTTTATTTATGTTGATACATATACAGAAATGCTTTGAAGAAATACGTTAAATGTATGCTTAGATTGAAATTAAGATCCAAATGAACTAAGGAATAATATAAATCTTGTTCAAAAATATAAAAAAATTATTTTTTTCCTTTTTAGTAAATTTTTATATTAATATTAAATAAAAGCTTTTTAAAAATTTTTTTTTACTTTGTTTTATTTTTGCCTTTTTAGTTTTACAATGCATATTACATCTAATATTTGTCAACACTCCCACTATCAATATAGTCCAACAGTTTTTAATATAAAGTTCACTATGTTTAACATTTTGATGGTTTCTGCTCAGCCAGTTTTTTTATTATCCAATTCCTGTGGAGTCTTTTAAATGGTTTTACTATACTCTTTTGTGAATAGATTACTTCGTAATACGTGTTCAAAATAGGAACAAAATTTATTCATAAATACGAATTTTCTAAATATCTTGCCACCAGCGCCACCTAGCGGCGATTTATTTCCACGGATATATTTACTTTCTCATAAGCAATATATATACCGAATATGAACAAATTCGGTTCGTAAATACGAATTTTACAAATAACTTGACACCAGCGCCACGTAGCGGCGATTTTTTTCCACAGATGTATTTACTTTCTCATAGGCAATATATATACCGAATATGAACAAATTCGGTCGGTAAATACTAATTTTACAAATATCTTGACACCAGCGCCACCTAGCGGCGATTTTTTTCCACGGATGTATTTACTTTCTCATAGGCAATATATATACCGAATATGAACAAATTCGGTCGGTAAATACGAATTTTACAAATATCTCGACACCAGCGCCATCTACCGGATTTTTTTTATTTCACATTGCATTGTCTTCGGGTCCTGAACTATGTTCCAAATTTCAAGTACCTAGCTCAACTAGAAGTATCTTAAATGTTCGTTGCAAAATTCCACGACATACATACATACATACATACATACATACATACAAAAAGTGAAGTTAAATAAAAGCTTGTAAAAAAGAGCTGATTCGCTGTTACCAAGAGCTGAAGCTACCAGTCCAGCAGTTGTACCAAACAATGGTGATTTTACTGGAAGTAAGTGGAAGTAAGTACATGTCTTTGAACGTTTTATTTTTTATGCAAATAATACTCGTTCGAACTTTATATTACAGGCATTGATTCGATGAACAAAGATTCTACATAATTCACCAAAGAGATCTGACGGAAGACAAACTTCAAACTACATGCAAATAAGGTGGTTTTTCGTGGCTCCACACTATTATCTGACCCCATAAAAGCACACAAAACTCCTTTGGAACTATTTCTATATTTTTCCTGTAACAAAATAATTGACATGATTGTACAAGAGACGAACCTCTATGCTCTGAGCTGAGACATAAGAATTCAATGTGAGTTCTGATGATATTTTGCAATGCACTGGATGTCATTTAAACATTTCAATTTATCGCGATCCGAGTTTGGAAAGCTATTGGGGCTACAACGCATTCGGACCCATTCGAAAATGAATGCCATTGAAACCGTTTGAAACTATAAAAAGATTCCTGTCATTCCAAGGCCAGCCAGGTTATGACCCGTTGTTTTGCATTTGTAATTTGTTCAATATTCTCAACGAACCTTTCCATTCAATCCCACCAGCTGACCAACACTACACTGCTACACAAAATAAATCTTTACCTGCTCATCTGAGCATTGGCCAAAAAGCGTTGATCTGCAGAATTTGTTCGATAAAAAAGGTGGAAAAAATGGTGCAAATTTTACAAAACCTCCCAAACACAATGCATTTGCATGGCATGTAACTTGCATTTATGCTGCTCCGCCGCAAAAAATTGATTTATGAAATATCACAAAATTAATTGATACATATATATATGTATGTTTTCGACTCCATTGTTCCTTGCGCTTTGCACAATAAAATAAATAAATGTTCCTTAATACAAATTGTACCTGTGTCAATTTTTTGGCTCTAACCGACAAGAGTGCCTGGAGGCACTCTTTCTTGAATCTCACCTGGAAGGCAAACGAAACGACATAATGAAATTTTTTTGACAGAATTGAGCTTAGAATGCCCTAATTTTGCTAGAAAAAAAATTCCCAACAATTTCATATCACGATTTAAAGTTTGCTGGTTTGAGGGTTAAATATTCGTTGCAAACTTTCACGACATACATACATACAAAAAGTGAAGTTAAATAAAAACTTGTAATAAAAAGAATTGTCAGAAGTTATCAAAGAATCAGAGAAGTTATACCCTAAAGAGCGTTGCCGTTTTAAATTCTTGAGATTACCCAAAAAAATATTTAAATTACCCATAATTGCCCAAAATTCCCCATACAAATTTTCAAATTACACTACCCGGCAAAATTTCAAAAATTTTGATATCCTCGACATTTTATACATCTTGTATTAAACTTATTTTTTGCATAAAACAAATCTTTTGTCCGCCATAATTCCGTCACTTTAACGTCGATTTTATGTGGAATTGGAAAGGGTATTTCATCCTCTCAAAATGAAATGAAATAACATAAAACTCAAGACGGCAATGACGGAGATATTGACAGATTAGTAATCCTCCTTTTCTTCTTAGCTCGAAAACTGAAATTTCAAAATATCTCGAAAACTGTTCTACTTTTTAACCATTTGATTACATATGTATTTGGAATCAGCAGGAATACATAGGAATCAAATGTCGAGGATATTTTTCTGTCGGGTAGTGTTATCAAGAAATTTCCAATAAACAAGTATTTTCAAATTTATTTTACTTTATAACGGTTTGTATTTTTAAATTCATGTGCATATATGTATGTATATGTGTGGTTAAAAAAAGTTTTAAAGAAACATAAAACAAGTAAGAGAGAAATGAAACATTAAATAGTCCGATTTTCTTTAATTTATAGGTACCTCCAAATCTGTGGGTTGTTTATGCAAATATTTATAAAAAAATATTGTAATGATCTTAGCAATTTAAGTGGAGAAGTTTTACCCCAAAATGTATGGTTTGTTGTAGGGGAGCTATATGTTGTAATGGTCCAATTTTGCCCATTCCGACAAATGATCAACGTATCTTAACAACTGAGGAACTAGCTCATGATTCTGATAATATCGGTATATATTTTGGTGGGTCTAATTTTTCTCCTTCTAGAACTTTCGACAAACCTGTTTTGGCTCAATGTTATAATACCATTTCATGTTCATGAAAGGTATAAAATTGCTTATTTTTTTCTTAGCTAACTTCTTACTTTAATTGGCTTATGAAATTTGCTTGTACATGTTCGACCAGCCGTTAATTCAAGATTAAATAAATGCTGCAAAAACTCATGCACACTTTCGCACAATGCGAATGTAATAGAAACTCATGAAAATAATTAGTTTTCCCCAAATCATAGCACTCCCCAAAAATTACCCAAATATTAAAAAATTCCCCAAATTTGGGGAATTACCCACAAAACGGCAACGCTGACCCTAAAATACCTATATATATCTGCACAATCGGTTGTATGGTGGCTATATGTTATAGTGGTCCGATCTTTTGTTGTTACTATTTTAAAAATCTGAAAATGCAGTTTTCTTCCTCAGATGGTCATGCTAAAATACCAGTTATCGGCACATTTTAATATAAAGCTTGTAAAAAGTTATGAGCTTCTTTAGGACTTAGCACATTTGCTTTCTATGATTTTGTTTTTTTAGGTGGACTTAGCACATTTTCTCACAAATTATTATACTCAACTGTACGTAGTAAAATTGAAATAGTTTGATGAAATTTGGTACAGAGGCTCCTAACTAGACAGGGAAGGTTGGTATTGAAAATGGGTGAAATTGGATGATAACCACGCCCACTTTCCCTATATAGTATATATCGAAAAAACACGCAAAAAGTGATAATGGATGAAATTCCGTCCATGCAATGAGCTTACGCCGTTATAAAGAAATAAATTGAAATTCTCGAAAATGGGCGGTGCCACACCCACTTATGAAAGGATAAATTCTAAAAGTTTTATAAGTGATAAATAACTCGGAAACCGTAGTAGATATAGAGATGAAATGTGTAAGGTGTAATTTACTTGCTAGGGCAAAGTTTTGTACGAAAAATTTTCCAAATCGGTAGACGACCACGCCCACTTTTATATATGGGAACTATAAATGGAACTAATAAAAACATTTTAAGCGACGTCTTTGTCAAATATGAAGATAATTCATTCAAAGTTTTTGGCATGAGTCCAACTATGCACAGTAAAAAATGATAGTTTATTTCTAATATCATTTGGTACTTAATTTAATCATTCTTGGAATTAAATACGAATTTTAATGCCAAAAATTCTTATTTTAAAACTGTGAGAAGTTTTACAATTTTATTTAATACAAAATAGTTTAAAAATAAAGTCTTGAAAAATATTAAATTTCTCTCTTTCTCACTTTTGGTTTGAAATCAAAACCAAAAAAATATTAGAAATTAGAATTAGATATTAGAATTTGTCAAAATATGTAAATATGTAAATACAAAATGTTTTTTAAAGTGAAATAGGTACAATGGAGAAATTAAATTTATTGAAACAAATTACCCGCAAAGCGAATTTTACAAGCCTGGTGGAACAATTGTATCAAGTAAGTAATACAGGAGATTAATATTAATATTATTATTATATTATTATTAATATTAATATTATTATTCCAAAAAAGTATTAATTTGACACCAAGAATAATTTTTCTCTCATATTCTCTTCTTTTTTTTAAACCAGAATGGTTTTAATTTTATACTTTTTGGCATTGTTATATATAAATACCAAAATGGTATTAAAATTAAACTAAAATTTTTACTGTGTGGACAAAAACAGAAACCATAAATATTTTTGAAAATGGGCGTGGCATCGTGATTCTAAGACATTTCGGAGTCCATAACTCGACAAATAATTGAGATATTACGGCGGAACTTGGTGTAGGTACATATCTGTGGACATTTGACAAAACAACTTCTTTCAAAAATGTCAATTTTTCAGGAGAGCGAAAAAATGTGTTTAGCAGTGTCCACAGCAAAATCCGTTTGTAATTTAGGAATTAAATTTCTTTGTACTGGTTACTAGCCATTAAACGAAGGTTTATTAATAAATTGCGTTACATTAAACATTATACTTTTTAAAATAAATACAAATGAAATATAGAAGATGTTTTGTCAAATGTCTTTTTTAACAGAAAATCAACCTATTTCATACAAGCTGTTTTGTAAAACTTAAATTAAATAAAATAGTGTATAAAATTTTTATCTTGCGTTGAAACAAGTTTATTTATCAAATGTTTATTTCAAAAGTTATCCAAAAGAGGCAAATTTTATAGATAAATTAGCCTTGCAATGAAAAAAAAAACAACAAATTTTAATCCAATATTTCAAAAACATCTCATTAGTTTGTGGAAAAGAAAAATTATGTTTAGTTATCTTCCTCACTATCGAGGTCCGAATCAGATTCGTTTTAGCATTCACCTTCTGCTGCTATATCTTTGTAAAATTTATGAAAATCGGTATTAATCAACGGAAGCATATCCAATAAATCTTGCTTTTTGTTTTTCGATACCGTTAACGGTGATGTATAGCTTAATTTTAATTCTGAAATCGTTATGTATTTATGTAAATGTGAAACATTAAATTATATGTACATAGTATAATAAATTATTTTCTATTTCAACCTGCAACTTACCTTTTGAATTTCTGTTTCTCCAAGTGTAGTTTACCTTAAGGAGGGAACTGAAGTCAAAAAACTCTTTCTGGTTCATTTCATGAACGATGAATTTATTATTTGTAGCATCTATAAGGTTTGCCCAGTCGTGCGGGTGCTGAATAGATCCCGACATATTTTTCTTTCTCCTTTCAATCTGTGCATGTACAGTATCGCATTCAAGATGTGTGTGACCAACAACTAGGAATTTATGGTCAATAGTCGCTATAGTAGGGTGTTTTTCGACAACTTGTTCAAACATAGCTGAAATGTAGGAGTTGCGGTTTTGTCCAGGACATGAGTCGCTGTACATAATTACATGTGTTATGGTCTCTGGCAAGCTCATCAAACATTTAAAAATGCACGAACCAATATCATTTGCCCCACGTTTTGCTATTAACTCATGCCAGATGTAACAGTTTGCCTTTTTCGTTTCCCCATCATGCATTGTTAAATTAAAAGTCCATAATGGACGTTTGTAGAAAAACATTGAAGCATTTAAAAACGGCGTTGGCAAACATTGCTGCAAGTCAAAGGAAAACATTTTTACATTTACTTGTCTGCTGGCCACATATTTGTCCATTTTTTTACAGTTATAAGCAAAATCTGCATCATCGTGATGTTCTCTTTGTTGCATTAAAAGTTGCTCCTTTTCGTTTTCGTCCGACGTATTTTTTAAACTGGACTTAAGGATTTCGCACGTATTGCAAAGATCAGTCTGAGGCTTCTTAAATTTTATATTTAGTTGGTGAAATATTTCCTGATATTTTGATTCGGATACTGGTTCAGTATATTTCTCCTTATACAATCTATATAAAAGAGCAAGGTTAAGTCCACGTTGAAAATATAGTTGGCTTGTGTGACGGCGACTGTAATGGCTTTGATACTTTGGTATACTGTTAATATGTTCAAGCACTTCGTTGAACTTTTCTGTTGATAACTTATGATGGGGAGGATGCTTGCCGCGTCGATAATTTTCGAGACTTCCATTAAATTTCCCTTGGACTTTCATGCGACATATAGTCTTTATACATTGATCCGTTTCACCAAATATTTTTAAAAAACACTTTTTACACACATTAGTTTTATGCCCGTTGATTTCAAAGTGATAAAAATAAACAAATTCTCTATTCCTTGGCCTTGAAGCTTTTCTGAGCGTTGCGCTCTTCTTGCGCTCGACATGTATCATACCAGCCAAATCCTGACGTCGGCTGTTATAATTGCCCATCTTCCAGTACGATACGAATATTTTTTTCTGCTGCTCCAAAGTGATTTTGGTATTACACTTCTTGTAACAATCCACCAGCTTCTCAGTTTTTTTAGCAGGGACAATTTTATTTTTGTTCATTTTATTCGTTTTTTTTATACTTGTTGGCTTTGGGTTTGCCAGAAGGATATCTTCACTAAATTTTGGTGACACTGTGTCGCTAAGGTTAGAATCGATTACATCTGCTATAATTTGTATACTTTCCGACGTAGAATTGAAACCGGAATTGTTCGATGGAACATAATCGGAATCGTTGTAGTCCGTTTCGTGGAAAACATCTTCTTCGGACTGGTCACTATCAATGTTGTTCAATTGGCCACTGGCATGTTGTCGCAGTTCACAAATTTTTTCAGGGTCAAAACTCCCATTATAACACGAAGCAGTTTCATTGGGGAATTGCCTTAAAACTTCACCATCTTCAAAGAAAAATGAACAAACACTTTTATTTTTTCTTATTTTATTTTGTTCACTATCGCGCTCTGCTGTTTTTAAATTTTTTGCTAAAGCTACTAGTTTTTTTCTTCTATCCATTTTGTTTGTTTTATTAAATTTTAATCAGGAGATTAGCTTAAATTTGTTCGATTCACTTTAAATTGTTTGACAAAACCACTTCTCTTAAAATATGATTTCACTTTTTTCACTTTATTTTTACATCAAATAGCTTCTTTCGATAGAAGACGTTTTGTCACAACGATACTTCGCGACTGAATGAGAGACAAAATAGCTTCTTCAAAATAACAAAGCACTTTTTTTGAAAAATGCATTTGACAAAAAAGCTTAAATTTAAAGAAGTTGATTTGTCAAATGCAACTTGCGGAAATTACTCAGACGATAAATAAAGAGAAGCTTTTTTGCCAAATGTACGTTACGCTTTTTCCGTTTGAATTTTTTTTAAATTCCAGCTTATTAGAAAGATCTTTTGTCAAAGGCATTTTTGAAAAATTAAGATTTAAGTTGTTTTTGAACCACGCTAACTTTTGAAATAACGGTCGTAAGAAAACGCTGATAAGACAGAAATATGCGCATTGAAAAATCATATATTAGGTAGAAATCTTGGGAAATTGTCTTATGTCGATAGAAGTTGTTTTGTCAAATGTCCACAGATATGTGCTTTTATTACTTGTAGTAAAATTTCAGCAAAATCGATTTGTAACCACGCCTACTTAAAAAAAATTGTAAAACTCCCTTTGGAAACTTATGACGTGGCATCTTTGTAACTAAAAGTCATAAAGGGATGAAATTTTGCACTAACAAGAATATTTTAGGCTTGGTCTGATGAGAGATAAAACTGTTGATAATGGGTGTGGCCACGCCCACATTATGCTGTACCCTCTCTAAATAATAGCTTAAAAAACTAAAAAACACGCTTTAATCTTAAAAATCGTACTAAAAATTGAGAAATAATTTAATTAGAAACAAAATGATGAACGAAAATATAAGTATTTAAGGAAAAGCGTGGGGGTGCTCAATAATATTTGAACATGAAAATATTCGACTCGTACAAAAATATACTTAGTGGCGAAATTAAAGAGTACGATATATGTATGAAATCTTAAAAAAGTCAAAATAAAAATATTGGTAAAAAAAAACACCGATTTTAAATATTTTTTGACATACTGAGCACCCGACGCTTTTCCTTAAATACTTATATTTTCGTTCATCATTTTGTTTCTAATTAAATTATTTCTAAATTTTTAGTAAGATTTTTAACATTAAAGCGTGTTTTTTAATTTTTTTAAGCTATTATTTATTTAGGCTAAAAGTTACTTGTACACATTTAGATTCGTTGACCTTAATTCTAAACTTAGTAAGCCATTCTTCTAAAGTTTTTTTGTGTCTCAGAAATTGGATAGTAGCAGATGTGGGATTTGCGTGCACACTCAGTATAGCCGTATCATCTGCGAAGGTAAACGTGACAAGGCTCGCGTTAGTTGGCAGTTCGCTTGTGTAAATTAAGTATAATACAGGCCCCTGAACGCTACCTTGTGGAACTTCAGCAGAAATTGGATGGCTTTCGGTTGTAAAACTTTTGTGCCTTACTCGAAATTTTCTACCTGTTAAAAAGCTTTCTAGGATCCCGCAGAGATTATAAGGAAGTGTTTGTTTTATTTTTTGCAAGAGCCCTTCTAGCCATACTTTATCGAAAGCTTGTGCCACATCTAGGAATAGGGCAGTGCAATATCGTTTGGTTTCAAAAATTGACCTTATTTCTGAAACTATTATATGCAGTTGTTCTATCGTACCGTGCTGCTATCTAAATCCGAATTGGTGACTTGGTATGGTTTCGTGCAGTTCTAAGATGGGCTGAATTTTTTTCAGCAACAATTTTTCGAATAGTTTGGAAAAGATAGATATTAAGCTTATTGGCCTGTAAGAGCTTACTATTGTCGGGCCTTTGCCTGGTTTTGGGATCATAATAATTTCAGATAATTTCCATGGATTAGGAAAGTGCATAATCGGAGGATACTATTGAAGATGTATAGTAATTGCTTAATAGCTACTATGGGAAGAGCTTTTAACATTTCACCTGTTATTCTGTGATAACCTGGTGCTTTCTTATTCTCTATGTCTTTGGATATAGTTTTATTCAAGTCGTCTAGTTTAAAACCAAGTGGTATTGCTGGTAATTGTGGTGTATTTTCTTGGAGAATATTTTGGCCTTCATTTGGAGTAAATACATTTAAAAGATGGGTTGCAAAAGCTATTCCTTTTTCGTGGTCACTTCGAGAAAATTCACCATTTTGCATTCGTATTGGAGGATCCTGCTGAACCGGCCGTTTTAGATATTTGAGAGAGCGCCACAAGGAATAATCTGTACAGGATGTGGCCGTGAGGGACTTAATTCTATTTTGAAATTTTGTTTCCCTTTTCTCCTCTAGGAGCATTTGGAGCTCTTTCGTGTATTTTTTTAGCTCGTTTTTCAGAGTTGGAGATCGCAACCTTTGCCAGTCTCTCATAAGTTGCCTTTTCTTGGAAACTAGCTCAATGATATCGTTTTCATTGAAAGGACTAAAGCTTTGCTGCTTGGTTGGGTTAGGACGTAATGGCGTTGAAACCTTTGCTGCCACTTGCAGTAAGTTTGTGAAGTCAATTATCGCATATTCCACTTCGGCGGCTGATTTAAGGCTCACATTTGGATTAATATGCGAACTTATAAACTTTCTGTACTTCAGCCAATTCGTAAATCTATTAGTTAACCTTGGGTTCAGTTCGTTTAAAGTTGGAAGGGTTTTCATAGATATGACGCAAGCAGAGTGATCAGACGATAGGTCAAAAAGTGATTCTATCTGAAGTATTTCCCGTTCGAGGCCGCGAGTTACCCCAAAAACTATGAGGTCGGGAGTTTTGTTCCTATCAGTGGGCCAATATGTTGGCTGTCCTGTTGATATAATGTCAAGACCTTTGCTTTGGATTGCTTTGAACAGGGTTCTTCCCTTTGGGGTTATTAACCTAGATCCCAAAAATTATGTTTAGCATTGTAATCACCTGCTGCTAGAAATCTCGTGCCTAACTTGGAAAAGAATTCAGTGAATTGGTAATGTGCTATATTAAAACGGGGAAGGCAGTATATTGCAGATACAGTTAGTCCGCCAGAGTTGTCATCTACGTGCACTGATGTTGAGTGTATATCGAGCCGTATGCGCCGGAAAGATGTAAAAGCCATGATATCCGATTTTCATTTTTTTTGTAGAAATGGCTTACTTGTCATCACCCTCACCTTCTCCAGAAATTTTATGCCTGAAAAATGTACCATTATGAAAAGCAATTTTGATGTAAGTACACAATTTCAGTTTGTTTATTTTTTTTTTGTGAGTACGAAGTGGCTCTTACATCTTTTTTTCCTTTTCAAATTATTGAAGACTAGTGACTAATAAACAAATTTAACGGCTTTTTGTTAGATTTTAACCAATGGATATATCACTTTGAAGCCTTTTTGCTTTATATTTTATTACATATTGATGACCAGTAGGGTTTTATTTCATTTCATGCATTCACATCTAGATAATTTCCCTGCACACTTAGGTGCTTAAGGTGATGAATCTGGTGAGAGATTTCATCAGAACTTAACAGTTTTTGAAAGGCGATATCAAGGATCTTGGAAGAAGGATATGATAGGAGATAGTTGGGCAATCATACGTGAGACAAATCCAGCAAATTACAAAAGAATAGTCAAAAGTACTTACATCCCCACTATTTATCCTATCTTTAAAATCGCGAAATGCAATTTTTATTGAATTAATTTTATATCCTATTCATCGCTATTTTGAGAGACATTGTGCACTTCAAAACTGATAATAAATTGAAAGAAATAATATTAAATGCTACTCCTTAATAAAATTTTATAAAGAAACCGAAAATTTTGGGTTAAGGACTTTCAATAAAAATAGGTTAATATAAATACTGGTAGATCCAATGTTCACATTTAAATTCTCTATAGGATAGGATGGCTAATTTTTTCTCCCCATACAATTTTGCGGACTTTAGGACAGTCGAGCCTGAAATTTCTTAAATAAAATTAGACCTTTTTCCAATGTTTTCCATTCGTTTTGCGATTGTAACCAAACTACTTGACCAATTTTTAAGTGTGGAGGCAAAAAATGTTTACTGGAATTCCTTTTACCAGTTCTTCTTAGTTTGATGCACTTATGTGATGCAATGTCTTGCGTATATGGCTTTTTCTACTTTTTTACCGATATCTCAGAATCTGAATCTGCCACAAAAAAATGGAAATGATATTCGAAATCAGCGTAAAATTTCCCTTTAAAAGAGTATTATTTTATTTTTGGTGGTTAAAGTTGATCAAAAATTGTCGAAAAGCAAAAAAAAAGAAATCGATAAAGCACGCTTAATCCTCTTTCTTATAAGTATCCCGGTTCCGCCTCTAGCTTTCCTTCGGGGTGCTTAGTATTATAGAACACATAGCCATCTATGCTAAAATTATTAAACTTAGTAAGATGGGTTTCAGGCACTAACATTATGTCGATTTGGTGATTTTCCAAGAAAACTTGAAGTTCATTGCGATGTTGGCCTATGCCGTTAGCATTCCAGAAACCTATATTGAGAGAATTCATGGTCTTGACAAAATTGTTTGAAGTAGGAGGTTCTGATTCCTAATCAATTCTTGCATCATGTTTTGCATTGACTTCATATGGTCCTGCATCATTTGTACAAAATTATTCAGGGTTTTTTCGAGGGAAATCGATGGAGTGGGATTTTCTTGCACCTCAGACGGTGGAATGCCTTTAAGAACATCGGAATATGTACCGGAATAGGTACATTGCTAGCATGGTTTAGTACTGTTTTGGATTTTGGAACCGGTATATTGTTCACATTTTTTTTATTCACCTTCTCTTTAAGAGATGTGTATACTGGACAAACCCTATAATTTGCAGTGTGGTTTTCACCGCAATTACTGCATTTTTTTCGTTCCGGGTCTGTTTTTGGTTGCGAACAAGCTTTGGAGCTGTGTAAATCACCACAAATTACGCATACACTAGGCAATGTGCAATAACGCTTAGTGTGTCAGAATTCTTGGCAGTTATGATATTGCACAGGTCCCTTATGCTAATGTGGCTCTTCCACAGAAATTCGACGGTGTAGAAGATACCGTATGTTGTACTAAAAATTGAAAAATAACACTGCTCTACAGCCAAAAAATACTCTAAACGCGACCATCCTATCTATATGTAAAATCGGTCGCTGATTCCGAAAATCGGGTTCATTTTTAATTCTATGGGAAGGTTTTTGAGATATCGGCAATTTACCGTTATTTGGCCAATGGCTCCACTTAATCCTGTATATCTCAGACTATATCAGAGACTTGGCTTTATTTACTTGATCGCCTATAACTTTTCCATTTTACCATGGATTTTCTTCGTTCATAGCTTATTTTTTTGCTAATGGAATGAAGCTTCATGTAAAGGAGTAAAACCGAAGGTGAAAACATTGGTTTTAAAGATATTGCCTGACAAAATCAATTTTTTCTTGAAAAACTCGTAAAAAATCGAAAAAATTCAAATTGAATCGTCAAAATTTCATAAACTATAAGAAGAAACCGTGAAAAGTAAATTTAATTTTCTTTCGTTTGGTGTCACCCCAAGGAAGATATCTCACTGCGCCAAAGAGATATACAGGATAAAGTGGAGCCATTGGCCAAATAACGGTAAATTGCCGATATCTCAAAAACCTTCACATAGAATTAAAAATGAACCCGATTTTCGGAATCAGCGACCGATTTTACATATAGATAGGATAGTCACATCCAAAGTACAGACAAAAAATTTCATTTTGTGATCCAGTGTAATTTAACTGGAAACAAAATAATGAACGAAAATATAAGTATTTAAGGAAAAGCGTGGGGGTGCTCAATAATATTTGAACATGAAAATATTCGATTTGTAGAACTAGTACAAAAATATACCTAGTTGCGAAATTAAAGTGTACGAATATGAAATCTCAAAAAAGTCAAAATAAAAATATTAGTAACAAAACAGCGATTTTAAATATTTTTTGACATACTGAACACCAGACGCTTTTCCTGAAATACTTATATTTTCCTCATCATTTTGTTTCTAATTAAATTATTTTTCAATTTTTAGTACGATTTTTAAGACTAAAGCGTGGTTTTTAGTTTATTTAAGCTATTATTTATTACTTTGCCTTTTTGTCGCATTGTTGCAGAAAACAACTTCATAGTTGTTGTTTGCTGGTATATTTGTTTGCTTTTGTTATTATTTTTTTGTTTTTGTTGTTGTTGCTGTATGTTGGTACAAGGTTTATCAAAATAGAAGTTATATTACTTCCGCTTTTATGTGTGTGTTTTCTTTAAAAATGTCAATATGAAAGAGGAGAGAAATGAATTTCAAGGTAAAATTTTTCCCAATTGGTTTTGTCTGACATTCGCACTTTTTAGTATACATACACAATTCCAATCAGCTTATCTACTGCGATATCCTTCTTTAGATAATTCTTGTGTTGGTATACATTGTCGCGGTCTGATCGCGACAAAATATTTTTCTCTTTGCTACTCCCACTATGTATGTATGCACTGGCAGAGCAAATTTTCATTTGTTTTGTTTATTTACCTTTTTATCTTTTATCCCTTGTTCCCAACGGGTAGCGCACCCTAGCGGCGACAAATGAAGTTAATTAATATTGCCATGATGGGCAGTACTGGCGGAGTGTGTTGCGAGCTTTTGCCTTTTAGGGGAGTTCCCCACCAAATTGTTATACATATATGTAAATATGTAGGATGTAAATAAAGAAAAACAATGAGCGCGGAAGGCGCAGAAAGGGGTGTCATCGCTTTCGTCCCTTTTGCGGTGCATTAAGGCATCCGCTAAATGAAGGCAGTTTATGTGTGTGGTTGTATATCATTGGTCGGGGCATCGGTGATGACCGCACAGGTTAGCGGTTCGGTGCGACCGGGTGGTTACCCACACATACAGCCTGATGGTATATACAAAAAAGTATATGCTGGCGCGCAGCCTTCGGCCTGGCTCGCGGGTGCCCGTCAGAATACGTTTGTATGTGAAGGCGGTAACATATTTTACTGTGCGGGCGAGTTGAAAACAAAACAAGATTAAAAAAAGCTTAGTGAACAGTTTGGAAAGTGGTGTTAGAGAGTTTAGGAGATTTGGAAAATTTGTTTTAAATAAAACTGTGAGAGAAAAAAAAAAGTAGGAAGTTTTAAAGAAAAGTTTTGGAAACGAACATAATAGTGGAAAGAAAGAAAAGTGTGAGGTTAGGGTGTGTAGTGAAAAAAATAAATAATTAGAGTTGGTGGTGGATTTGGACCAGGCAGTGGTGGTGGACACCGCTGAGACCCTGAAGCCGGAACCCACTCCGGCTTGGTTGAGTATACTCTGTGTTATTGGGTTTGTAGAATTTGTCGCCTCTTTGTTTCGTTCCCCGATTTCCTTAACCCATCCTTTTAGCGTCCCGCACCCAGAGCCCAGTCATTTGGCGGCGGGTTAAAGTTGTTCCTGGTAGCTCAGGAACTGTGCGAGTGGGTTCGTAACCTTCCGGTTGGACCTCACCTCGGGTGCACCCATAAAACATTTGCTTGTCTTATCTTTGGGTATTTTTGTGAAAAATTTTCGAAGTTGTATTTTGGTTGATTTTAGTTTGTGTGTTTAATTTATTATATGTACCCACCCCGTCTCCACTGAGAGAGTCGGTGCATTCAGTTTAGTTATTGTCACCTAATGTTGTTGTTGTGCCCTTTTTGTATTAAGCCGTGGCGTTTTGTTATTTGTGTAAAAGGGTAGGTGACAAATTGGCGCCCAACGTGGGGCTCGAAAAAAAAAAACTAAAGAATTTGCAAGTAAGAAAATTGTTATTGGAATAAAAGTGGTCGAGATTTTTAGAGGATTGTGTTGTTGAAAAAATTTCGTGAAGTGGTGGTTTTTTTGTTGTAGCAGTGTATATACTGTGTTGTTGGTAACTTTTTTTTTGGTACCTGTCGGATTTTTGTTTCTCGTTATTTTGTATGAGAATATTTCTACCAATCAATTTTGTTTCTTTTTTCTTCTCATTTAGGAAAAGTGACAAGTTTTGTTTGCTTTGGTGCCTACCTGTGTTGGTCTTTTTTTTTCCAGGAGAGCTTTTTTGTTGGTACATACGTACACTCATATGCAGTGGCGTAGCTAGAGAATTTTTCGGGGGGGGGGGGGTCACAGCCAATGTAAAAAATTTACCAAAATTAAAATTACCAAAAAAAAACTACAATTTTTTTTACAAATGATAAAAATCGCTAGCTTAGAATGCAAATTGTGTAAGTCCTTTTTTAAAACTTTGTAGGAGAGACAAAAAACAAAAAAAAAAAAAATTCGAAATGAAAAAAAATTTCTGTTCATATAAATATTTTGGACTTACACAATTTTTTTCGCTTTTTGGACTTACACAATTTGCGTATCACTGAATAACAACGAGTAGAAATATGACAAGTATCTCAGACTTGTTTAGCGCGGTGCGTATTTGATTTTTCTAGCGTTCTACATAAAAATACACTTTTTCATAAAAGTGGACTTACACAATTTGCACTCTAAGCTAGCGAAATGTAATTTTTTCAGACAATTTAACATTTTAGTACACAAATATCGCTTATAATACATATATCAAACTCTTAAGGCCCTTGGCCACTTAAAATCTGGCATGTTAAGAAGTGTATACATATGTGTGAGTGTCGGGTGATTGACGCAAATATCTAAAAGATTTGATTCTCATCAACGCGAGCCCGAACAAGAACGTGTAGCACGACGACTGCCGATTGCACTAACACACACAAAAAAACTCACACATACACACTGCTTGACATGCCAGATTGTCAGTTGCCAACGGCCTTTAACTATACTTCAGAAGTAAGTCTCATATTAGGTTTGTTTCTTATTAAAATAGCAGCTAGCTGTCAAGTGAGCAAAACGGAAGGAATTGCGCTCATAAAGAGCGAAACGAGCAGAAAATCAAGAAACGGAATAATAGTAAAAATTAGCGATTAGTAATTTGAATGCCATTTTTGACTGTTAATGATTATTTTTTCTAAAAAAGCATTTAATTTTCTTTATTTCTATTTCAAAAATTCAGAAAATGTCAAAAGTAATAAAATCAAAAGTATTCGTTGGTTTATTTTTTCAACAGCTGTTTCTTACTTTGGCGGCAAATAATTTCAGCTACGGAAAATTTTACTAGCTGAAATTTGGAGCTGTAATTGGCTCTCTTCTGCAATTTTGTTGGACCAAGAAACGATTTTCCAGCCGAAACTTGGCTAACTATTCATAACTAGCTAATAATAAACGGACCTATTCTCTTCTGGAAATCTACGCGCATAGGTAGATTTTCAAGTTTTATGCGCCCAAAATTGAATTTTGTAAAATTGTTACAATTACAGAAAAAAAACATACCCACATATTGGAAATAGAATGGGGAACAATAGCTTTTTTCCCGACCCCATACTCTGCACTTGCCCCAGATGGTCGTAACTTAGCATATCTGAAGTTAATTTTTTTGTTTTTTTTTTACATATTTTTAAGTGCTAGTTTCAACTTGAAAATTTATTATTTAAAGCATTTCATTTAAGTAATCGTGATGAATCCTAAAGGTTCAAGTAATTATTAACACTTTTCAATAATATCCTTGGTTTCCAATAATTCTAAGTTTATAGTTTTAAGCTTTTAAAGTTGGGATATTTAAAAAAAAATTATCACTCTTTTTCATGTTAAAAATTGGTTTTGTTATGTTGCTCTGTCAGACTCAGTCAAATTAACCCTCGGACATGATATCTAGTACAATTAGTAGTTAGCCGACAAAAAATTACATCGCACAAAGCCGCACTTCACTACTAGATACAGGGTTTTTCATATGTACCTACAATAATTTTCTTTTTGTGCTTTATATTTAATTTTATTTATATTTCTAGCGCATATCTTGGTTAATGTAGGTGATGCTCGAAAGTAACCCAGATATTTAGCAGCGATTATTTTTAACTTTTTAGGCAGTATTTTTAGTATTTCCAATTTTTCAAAGTTAAGGAAGTACTTATCATAAAAAGGGGCTAAGAATTATAAAGCTACATTTTTTAGAAGATTTTTGAGTATGCAATTTTGCAGCTCATTCAATTATAATATAATAATGTATTGTGGAACGATTTTCCGTCATCCCTTGTCAAGTTTGGTTTGGAGACAAACCGGTTTCGGCTAATATGCGCCATCTTCAGTGTCCTCTTCTTTCGAAAGAAGACACTGAAGATGGCGCATATTAGCCGAAACCGGTTTGTCTCCAAACCAAACTTGACAAGGAATGACGGAAAATCGTTCCACAATACATCATATTCCTACCCTGTCGGAAAAACAAGCAACCAAAAAGTTAGTAATATAATAATATGCAACATTCAACTTTTTGAAAAGTTTCATTGGCTTTTCGGAAATTTTAATTGGAACGGTCTCACATACATATAACGCAAACACCCTACAGAAAAAAATTACTAAAATCGACGGAAATTTTTACAGCATTGAGAATAGCAATTTTTACACTAAAATTGGTTGGCTACATAACAGTACACTTAGAAATCTCCTCAAAATCTTCTATAAATTCTGGCCGCGCTTTGAAATTTTTAATCCACTTTTAGAAATTTCTACGATTTTTCGGATTTTCCATAAGCTTAGAAATCCTGCTTAAGGCGATTTTTATTGAAAAATTGTTTACATTTTTAAACGAAAATAAGAGAGTCAAATTTTCGACAGAACTGTTTGAAATAAATTTAAAAACTCTGGCGTATGATTTTTTTTTTGAGTCACTGTATATATTTTTCAATAAAATCGACTTTTAACTAGAGCCCTAGATACCCGGGTATCGAGCAATTCGATCTGATCGTTTTTGTTTGAAGCCCGTTTGTTGTTCAAATGCCCGTACAAACATTCGAGCATTCGAGCTTACAAACAAAAAAAATGTGTATCAGAAAAACAAAAATAAAAAAAACTACATATAAAGAAAAAAAATAATAATAAACAAAAGAAAAAAACAAACTTCAAAATACACGAATTGTTCAAATGCCCGTACAAACATACGGGTAATAAACAAACAAACAACTCTTCGAGCATTTGAACAACAACTGTTCGGGCTACTCGAAAATGTTCAAAAAAAAATCGAGAGCTCTACTTTTAACACAAATTATTAAAATTTTGCATTAAACAAGCAATTTGGAATAGATGTACACAATAAAATATTTTTGGCCGCATAAAACTTGAAAATCTGCCTATGTGCTACGGTTATAAATAATAATTTTGTTATATAATTTAGTTTTTTAATATTCCATTTTGACAGACATTAAGTAAAATCAAAAGTTCAGATACTCTTATACATTGCATATTTATTCCCATTGTAGTTTATACTAATATTATTTGATTAACATGATAAGTAATTGAAAGAAAACTTGAAATTTAAATAATTGGCGTTACTTTTCTGTTATTAGCATGTTAATAACAGCAATACCGTATAATAATTGTAGCGTTTGTTGAGCCGTAGGGAAGTACAGGAACCGTAGGAATTTTACCACAAAAGAGCGAATATAAGTACAAAGAATGTAAATTGTGGTAAAATTCCTGCGGTTCTTGCACTTTCTTACGGCTCAACAAACGCTAGAATTATAAGTAATACTTCGTGAAAAAGCGCTAAATTTCGAATTACCAATTTCGAAAAATTACTATTCTCATTGATTTTTTCCTGAAAAAGAGGGAGGGAGGGGCGGGGATTTTGTCCCCAAAACCCCCGTTACTACGCCACTGCTCATATGGTGGTTGAATCAGAGGGCATCGCGAGATTTTTTGTGGTTTGAAATATACATACATACACACCTACATACGTAAAAGGTAAAAAGAGTAACAGAAGGAAAACAGCAGGTAGTAGTTAATAAATAAATATATACATACGTATAAATATATATAAATACATATTTACGTATATAAATAGTGTTAGGTCGCGGTAATAAACTAAGAAAAATTTTCTGCATTGCGTACAACAACACGCAAAATTCGTTTCGGTTCTCATTAGGGTGAGCCATATTTTTCATTAAAAATTTCCCGAGTTAAAATTTTTTTTATATACGTTAATTAAATAAACAAATAGAAAATATATATCCATATAATATTTAGCGGGCCGGCAGGAAATATTTGGAAGACATACATATATCGGAGTGGAAGAAGGTTTCACGGGAGTCCATACTGAAGTACAGATCCATACACATCAAGGGCAAAGATACATACTTTCATTTCATATATACATACATATATACATTCGTTTTGGATTATAAATTAATAAATAAATCATACTTATTAGGGGTATTCGCTATCCATAGCATAACCCTAGCTCGTAGCACGGATTGCACGGATTGCAAAGTTTTACAACGCACAACAACAAAATATAGGCGCACAGAAATATGCTAGACCTCAAAAATATGCTACACCAAAACCTATGTATATTTATTTGCTATGAAGTGTACGAAATTAATTGCGACCCTGTGTCAGCTGACATTTACCAATTGCTAATTTCAATTTCAATTTGAGCATCCGGATTTTGCTTAAAATGTTGTGTTTTGTGTGTATTTATTAAATTTACTAAAATAAAATGATTTATTTATGAAAAAGTGAGTGATGAACGCGTCCCTTTGGCTAAAAAGAAAAGCTGCTTCTTAAAATTTCCTACGACTGTGGGGGTGCTCTCGATGTGTAGCATATTTTGGTCTAGCATATTTGCAATCCGTGCTATCTTGCTATCTTGCTAGGGATAGCGAATTTTTTTATTTTTATTGCACAAATTTTTTTTACTGGCCACCCTATTGTTAAGTTTGCAATTTACATTTTGCCAATTTCTTATTTACACGTTTATTCGTATATAAATACATACGTACATTTACCTGCAGTCAAGTTAGACAGCGAGAGCGGCTCGGGTATGCATACATACACACAATAAGAAAAAGGTACGTAAGATATTGTTGGTGTTGTCCCAGTAGTTGTTAGTGTTGTTACATTTGTAATAGGCTCTATTGTTTTTTGTTATAGCTCCCAAATTTGCTGCGCCAGTGCTAGGGTGGGTCAAAAATTTTAGAGTATCGGAAAATACTAGGGTGTCAAGTTTAGTTTTGGGATTGGAGCTTTTATTCGTTAAATTTTAAACTTGGTGTACAATTTCTCGATATCAATTTTAAATTGGGTGGAAAAAATAAAAAGGAAAAAAAAATTATTTTTTAATATTTGCAGATTTTTCTTTTCTGGTATTGGAATCGCTTAAAATTGTGAGAAAATTTTTTTTTACGTGGCAACTTTTGCGGTGATTTTTAATTTCGAAATTTTTACGAGTGATTTTTTTTTATTGGTTTTGAGAAAAAAAATTTTTTTTTTGTTGGTTTCGAATTGTGTTTAGAGTTTTAATTTAATTTTTAGTATTGCAAATTTTTTTTTGTAATTTTACGCTTCGGTTTGGCGGCGATAAATTCTTTTCTCTAAGTTGGAAATTTTATATTGAATTTTTTTTTTGCGTTGGAAATTTTTTTAAATATCTGGAAATAAAATGGAAATAAATCGGTTATCACAAGAAGAATTGGCTTACGAGATGGAGGCACGCGGATTAGCAGTAGCATCGGTGGAATCAATGCGGAAATCGTTAAGGGCATCGCGGGCAGTTGAACGACGTGGGTCTGTAGACTTATTTAAGGATTATCCTTTTACGTTTGAGGAAGATAAAGTTGCGGTAGAGGCAAAAATAGTAGAGATAGGGAAGTTTGTTTCGGATCTTAATAATGGAGGAAAGCCATCAGATGGTATTAAGGCGACCACAAAACTGGAGTGGTGTTTGAATAGGATCGGTAGGCCTAAACCCGAAAATGATGACGATATGGCGTCACAGGCGGATATAAGGAACAGGATAATTTTGATGCTGGGTTATTTGGAGGAGATACATGACGACAAACAGGAGTCAGAACAGGGTGAGCAACCCAGTGGCACATCACCAGGGCAAGTGGTCTCACCGGGCCAGATGTGAGACCAATGGCAGTAAGGAGTTCCGAGGGAATAGATCTAGTTAGTAGGATTTCGCAAGAGCCACCGAATCTGGCTAAATGGAATCTGAAATTCGATGGAGAAAGGTCGGGATTATCCCTGTATGCATTTTTGGAGCGTGTTGATGAGCTTATCGAGGCACGCGGCGTTGCTAAGTCTCAGTTACTTAGAGGCGCGGTTGTTTTATTTTCGGGTAAAGTTTTGTTGTGGTTTAGGTCGATTAGGCGTTCGATAGCTACATGGGAAGAATTAGTGCGTGAATTAAAATTGGAATTTCTCCCCCCTAATTATGATGACCTTTTAATGTCGGAAATTCGAAGAAGGACTCAGGGAGCAAATGAGTCTATTGTGCGTATATGTTGCTGCGATGAGAATCATGTTTGGTAGATTACAAGAGCCGATTTCTGAAAGTAGGATGTTGGGAATAATTAGGGCGAACCTTTTACCATTCTACCAGACCCAATTGGGACTACTCACACCTGGTTCGATTTCAGAGTTAGTTGCTTTGGGAAGGAAATTGGAAGCGGTTAGGTCGTCGGTTGATGCTTTTGTTCCCCCTCCCAACCATCGGTCTAGAGGTTTGTTGGAGCCAGACTTGGCATACATGTCTGTTGGTGGTGAGACAGCGCCAGTGAACCAGTCGGTAACCAGTCCGAGGAATAGGTATGGGCCGAATACTAGGTGTTTCAATTGCAAGCGATTTGGTCATGTTTCGGCGGATTGTAGGAAAACAATCAAGTGCTTTGGATGCGGTAGGATTGGTGCCATGAAGCGGGACTGGCCAGTGTGTACAGCAAAGCCGAGTGGTACCCAAAGTGGTGGTAGTTCTGGTCTAGAGGGAAGGCGGTCTTCAAACCCCTTCAGGTCTGATTCTTACAGGAACAATAATTCCAATGTCGCAACAAACAATCCGGGAAACGCGAATTAGACACCTGGGACGGCAGGTCAGGTGGTCTAACAGGAGTTAGTAATCCTGCTAACTCCCAGCTGGCTATAATAGGGGATCGTCGAGTTGTTTCTTATATGGGTTATTCATTGGTGGCAAGCAAGTAGATTTCTGGACAAAGGCGGGTATAATCCCGGATCTGAGGAGCAGGGTATAGTCGTTTTCTCGACCGGAACAGGAGGCGTCGGTAGCGATCATGGACCACAGCGAGTTAGATACTAGGCAATCTGAAGCTTTAGGTAGATTAGTTGGGAATGCTTTTGAGACTATGACGGACGGGTTAGGTCGAACCCATCTTGTTGAGCATAGGATAAGGATAAAGGCAGGAGTTGAGCCTGTGAAGCAGCGATACTATCCGGTATCGCCTACCATACAGTCGGGAATGGACGAGGAGTTGAAGGATATGCTCAGCAAGGGTGTCATTGAGACATCTCATTGTCCATGGGCTTCCCCTGTGGTAATGATAAGGAAGAAAGACGGTACATATAGGTTTTGTGTAGACTATAGAGTTCTTAATAAATGTACCGAGAAGGATAGTTACCCCCTTCCTTATGTGTCGGCGACCTTGGATAAACTGAGGGATGCGAAATTTTTGTCAAGTTTAGACATCAAGTCTGCTTACTGGAAAATACCAGTAGAGAGGAGTTCTAGGCCCTATACAGCATTCACGGTGCCAGGTAGAGGCCTGTTTCAATTTAAGAGAATGCTATTCGGTTAACATAATACGCCTGCAACGTGGCAGAGATTTATAGATTCGGTCATAGGACCAGAGTTAGAGCCCCATGTGTTTGTTTATTAAATGATATACTCATCGTAACCAAGACATTTGAGAAGCACTTAAGAATCCTAACGGAGGTTTTAGATAGGATAGCTAAAGCAGGACTTAAGCTTAATAGAGAGAAGTGCAGTTTCTGTAGGCCTGAGTTAAAGTACTTGGGTTATGTCGTAGATAGAAACGGCCTACACGTTGATCCCGAAAAAGTAGAGGCAATGGTTAGGATAGAAGTCCCGAGAAATGTTAAGCAAGTGAGATCTTTTGTAGGTACAGTGTCCTGGTACCGTAGATTCATCAAAGATTTTTCAGAGTTAGTTAGACCTCTCACCGAGTTAACGAAGAAGAATAAAAAGTTCATTTGGAGCGAAGAATGTGAGAGGAGTTTTACAGAAGCTAAGGAACGTTTAGTTACGGCGCCCGTTTTAAGTTGCCCAGATTTTGATAGGCCCTTTATTATACAAACGGATGCGTCAGACTTTGGTATAGGAGCTGTGTTGACCCAAGACTTTGAAGACGGTGAGAAGGTGATAGCATATCTGAGTAGATCCCTGAATAAAGGTGAGAAAAATTATTCCACCACAGAGAAGGAATGTTTGGCGGTCCTGTGGGCGGTCGAGAAGTTGCGACCATACATCGAAGGGACAAAGTTTAAAGTTATCACTGATCATTATTCCCTGATTTGGTTGAATAGGTTGAAAGATCCTTGTGGTATATTGGCTCGTTGGGCATTGAAGCTTCAGCAATATGATTTTGAGATTATCCATAGGAAAGGGAAAGAACATGTTGTCCCAGATTTGTTGTCGAGAAATGTTCCTGTTATTTTTGAAATTTCTTCGTCGGACCCTTGGGTAACCAAAATGATTGAATTGGTGTTAAAGAATCCTTTGTCTTACCCTGCGTGGAGAGTAGAAGATGGTGTCCTTTACAAATATGTTAAACCGCCATACCCATCCATTACGGGGAGGGATCCGAATGGAAAATGGTTATCGAAAATTCTCAGAGAGAAAATGTTTTGAAAAGTTGCCATGATAGTCCGTTAGCAGGACATATGGGTGTGAGGAAAACGTTATAAGATGTGCTCAGAAGTTTTATTGGCCGCGAATGAAATCCGATGTTGCTAAGTATGTACGAACTTGTAAGACATGTCAGCAGGTAAAGCCTGATAATAAACAGCCAGCTGGGGGAATGAAAGAGAGGTCGAAGGAAGTTGAACCGTGGGAGATGATTTGTGTTGATTTGGTTGGTCCTTTGGTAAAGTCGAATCAAGGTTACCAATATATTCTTACGGTTGTGGATTATTTTTCGAAGTTTCCATTGTTGTTTCCTTTGCGCACAGCGACTGCGAACAGTGTCTGTAAATTTCTTGAAAATGATGTTTTTATATTGTTTGGCGTTCCGAGTTCCGTTGTGTGTGATAATGGACCCCAGTTCAAGAGTCGTGAGCTTCAGGGTCTCTGTGGTGTCTACGGCGTCCAGTTGCGATATACTGCGCATTACCACCCGCAGGCTAATCCACCGGAACGCATTAATCAAATTATTAAGACTACGCTTAGGGCTTATGTTTCAGAGAACCAGAGGTCATGGGATCAACAGTTAGCGAAGGTAGCGTGTTGCATTAGGTCATCACAGCATGAGGTGTTAGGAGTTACACCATACTTTGTTAACTTTGGTCGGGACATGGTGCTTGAAGGCAGTCAGGGTTATATAAGGTCCTTAGGAGAGCAGGAACAATTGAATTGCGAGGAGAGAGCTAGGAGGTTAGTTGAGATTAGAGCAGACATAAGATTGAAGTTGGAGCAGGCAGGAGCTAAGTTAGCTAAGCAGTATAATCTTAGGAGAAGAGATGTACAGTATATGCCAGGAGAGTTAGTGTGGAGAAAGAATTTTGCGTTGTCCGATGCGGCTAATTATTTTGCAACGAAGTTAGCGCCTAAGTATGTAGGGCCTTTTGTGATTAAAAAGAGGGTATCTCCTTGGACATATGTTTTAGTAGATGAGAATGATAGGGAGAAGGGTACATGGAATGTTAGGGATTTAAGGCCGTATCGGGATAGGTAGCATTAGGGCCAAAGAAGGAAGTTTCCTTCTTTCACGAGGAAAGGGTGGAGTTGTAGCGGTCTGATCGCGACAAAATATTTTTCTCTTTGCTACTCCCACTATGTATGTATGCACTATCAGAGCAAATTTTCATTTGTTTTGTTTATTTACCTTTTTACCTTTTATCCTTTGTTCCCAACGGGGAGCGCACCCTAGCGGCGACAAATGAAGTTAATTGATATTGCCATGATGGGCGGTGCCAGGCGGAGTGTGTTGCGAGCTTTTGCCTTTTAGCGGAGTTCCCCACCAAATTGTTATACATATATGTAAATATGTAGGATGTAAATAAAGAAAAACAATGAGCGCGGAAGGCGCAGAAAGGGGTGTCATCGCTTTCGTCCCTTTTGCGGTGCATTAAGGCATCCGCTAGATGAAGGCAGTTTATGTGTGTGTGGTTGTATATCATTGGTCGGGGCATCGGTGATGACCGCACAGGTTAGCTGTTCGGTGCGACCGGGCGGTTACCCACACATACAGCCTGATGGTATATACAAAAAAGTATATGCTGGCGCGCAGCCTTCGGCCTGGCTCGCGGGTGCGCGTCAGAATACGTTTGTATGTGAAGGCGGTAACATATTTTTCTGTGCGGGCGAGTTGAAAACAAAACAAGATAAAACAAGTAAGGAAGCCTAAGTTCGAGTGCAATCGAACATTAGATACTCAGCTGTATGCTTTCATTGTTTGTTTGCGTTTGTTCGATATAGGGTGTATTTTATATGAAACGAGTGCTGCATAAACAGGGCGCAGCCACGCCCATTTTCAAAATTTATATCAATCATCCAAATAAGCATACAAATATTATTGTTAGTGCAAAATTTCATCCCTCTATGACTTTTAGTTACAAAGACTTCACGTTACAAATTCCAAAAGGGTGTTCCAGAAATATCTTTGTTAAAAAGTAGGCGTGGTCATAAACCGATTTCAATACATTTTTGCGTGTCTATTAACACATGTTATAAAAGTGTATAAACCAAGTTTCGTCATAATATCTCAATTATTTGTCGAGTTAAAGGCTAAGAAATCTCATATATCCCTTTGTCTAAAAAGAGGCGGTGCCACGCCCATTTTCCAAACTTTTTTATTTTTTGTTTCCGGTCTATTGTAAAACTCATGTCACAAAATTTCAATGAATTATCTTTATATTTCACATAGATATCGCTTAAAATGGTTTTATTAGGTCACTTTATAATACACATATATAAAAGTGGGCGCGGTCGTCAACCGATTTTGGTAATTTTTCGTCCACACATTTGGCTAAGTAAATATATCACGCGTACCAGATTTCATCGATATATCTTTAACGGTTTCTGAGTTATGGCTTATTAAACTTTCAATATTCGCTCCTTAATAAGTGGGCGTGGCACCGCCCATTTTCCAAAATTTTTGTAGTTTTTGTTTTATGTCCATAGTTGGACTCCTGCCACAAAATCTCAGTGATTGATCTTTATATTTGACAGAGATATCGCTTAAAATGTTTTTATTAGGCCCCCTTATATTTCCTATATATAAAAGTGGGCGTGGAAGTCAACCGATTTTGATAATTTTTCGCCAAAACATTTGACTAAGTAATTATATTACGCGTACCGAATTTCATCGATATATCTTCAACGGTTTCTGAGTTATGACTCATAAAACTTTCAATGTCTGCCCCTTAATAAGTGGGCGTGGCACCGCCCATATTCCAAAATTTTTGTGTTTTTTGTTTTATGTCCATAGTTGGACTCATGCGACAAAATTTCAATGATAGATCTTTATATTTGACAGAGATATCGCTTAAAATGGTTTTATTAGGTCACTTTATAATACACATATATAAAAGTGGGCGTGGCCGTAAACCGATTTTGATAATTTTTCGTCAAAACATTTGTCTATGTAAGCAAATTACGCGTACCAAATTTCATCGATATATCTTCAACGGTTTCTGAGTTATGACATATAAAACTTTCAATGTTTGACCCTTAATAAGTGGGCGTGGCACCGCCCATTTTCCAAAACTTCATCAAATTTCTTCATAAGGGCCCGAGCTCAATACGTGGGTAAAATTTTAAAACTCTAGCTATATTAGTGGCTGAGATACCAAATTTCCGATTTTTTCTATATAGGAAAAGTGGGCGTGGTCATGGTCCGATTTCGCCCATTTTCAATACCAACCGTCCCAGTCTCGATACCAACTTGCGTTCCAAATTTCATCAAAATATCTCAATTTTTGCGCGAGTTAGAGTGTTTACAGACGGACGGACGGACGGACGGACGGACAGACGGACGGACGGACGGACGGACGGACGGACGGACGGACGGACGGACATGGCTCAATCGATTTCTCTTTTCACCCTGATCATTTTGATATATATAAGTCTATATCTATCTCGATTATTTCATTCTGTTACAATCCACCGTTATGTGATTAAAACTATAATACTCTGTGTACTAGTACAGCTGAGTATAAAAAAGCTAAGTGAAAAGTTTGGAAAGTGGTGTTAGAGAGTTTAGGAGATTTGGAAAATTTGTTTTAAATAAAACTGTGAGAGAAAAAAAAAGTAGGAAGTTTTAAAGAAAAGTTTTGGAAACGAACATAATAGTGGAAAGAAAGGAAAGTGTCAGGATAGGGTGTGTAGTGAAAAAAATAAATAATTAGACAACTATTACAGCGAAGGTTGAGTGTATAGCTATTTCACGAAAAACCATTTTCGATCATCAGCACTCTTTTCGGAAGTGGATGCACTGGGTAATTGAACCCGAGTCCATTCCAACTTCAACCGCAATGACCCAACGGATAAACACACTCGGCCATTGAGACTCTGTGCAAGCTGTTGGATTTTCCCCCACTTTTGCCTTTTTCATTTTCAACATTAACGTTAGTGTGTATATGCTTTTGCATATATTCTCCACAAACGTGCTGAATTTTTTGTTGTAGGCAGTTCGCAATGAACATTGTTGTTGGTATTTTATTTTATGTATATACCAAACAACGTTAACAATTTTACTTGAAAGAGTTTTTAGTGCTTAGCACGAAATTTTTATTTTAATTCAATTTTTAATTGTTGGGGTAAGTGGAAAAAAATTCAACAACTATTACAGCGAAGGTTTCTCGACTCTCATGTTCATTGCGAACTGCCTACAACAAAAAATTCAGCACGTTTGTGGAGAATATATGCAAAAGCATATACACACCAGTGGCGGATTAACAATCTGGTGGGCCCTGGGGCGAAATTTTTTGGGGGGCCCTTTTCCATATAAATATTTTGCGATTAGAATACAGTTTGATCGTTATAAATTTAAATTGCGGTTCATGTAACATAACTGATCATTGGGCGTTGTTTTTCTCTGTGCATTAAACGCACTACTCCATAATATTGATGTCATTTTATATTGACATTTTTTGGTTATTGTTATAGTCAGTGTTTAAAAAATTGCAATAACTTTCATTTCGATGCTTACAAACAATACTGTACTAAGTCGACTTAGTACATTTTCCCGTTTTTGGCGTTTGCAAGTATTACTTGTCTTAATTTAGATGCTATCTAATTTTGGTATCAATCGGACAATCCAATCAAAAGTTATGAGCAAAAGTGTACATATAATACAACTCGAGATTTTTACAGAATAAAAACTTTGAGAGCTTGCCATGAAAAACCACGCAGCAAATTTTTATTTTTTCTTACGGTTTTATATGAAGCGTACCCTAGCTTTGATATTGTCGAGTTTTACAAGTGAAAATATACTTAGCATATAACTGAAGTTTCATATCTGAGTTTAAACTTTGAGAGCTTCTCCTGCAAAACACAGTTTTCAGACTTAGTACAGTTTTGTTTGGAAGTGTCGATTTCATTTGCTATCACTTAAACTTACTGCTCTGAACAACAAAGCAGTCGTAGTGTTTGTAGTGCCTTTTAAAAATTTTGATTTTGACTTGATTTTGATTTCGTCAGCGCAACAAGTCAAAGTAAGTAAGTAAGGTTTGCTTTTGCACGTTGTATTCAGAAGCAGTCGTGAAATATGAAAATCAAACTTCAGCACACGCAATTACTCATTTTAAAAAGCGACGATAAGTAAAATCAAAAATTATCAAAATTTTCACGACTTTTGCTACTTCGACTCAAGTTTTTTAAACGCTGGTTATAGTCATTTCGTAAACATGGATAAGTCTAGAAAATATAAGAGTGGAGCTGAAAAGCGCAAATTAAAAAAAAAAATAAAGACGAACACGATAAGCAACTGCTTTCTAAAATACCGAAACTAACAAGCCACTTCGCTAATGCGACGACAACTGTAAACGAAGCAAATTGTGACAATCCTGAGTTTTGTGAATCTACTTCTGATACTTTTTCAATTCCATCAACGTGAAAGGAGGTTAATTTCCAACATGTTGACAGCACGATCGAAGGTGTGCAAAATCCAGACGATGTCGAAAGTTCGGTGAATGTATCAAAAATTGATGAAAGTTCCACCAATGTGTTTTCAAATGACCCAGGTTTGTGGCCTATTCAATTCAATCAATCAATCGTTCAAACTTATTGGATTAAGAAGGGTATGCTATCGTTGGTATTTCAATATAAGAGTAAAAAATTAACACAGAATACTCTTATTTAGGTCCCTCGTCGTGTCGCAATATTGATTTGATCGCAAAGAAATCTGGACAAAGAAACTTTTCTGAATATCATTTGCATCGGGTTTTACCAAATGGAACACAGACCGAACGTGATTGGCATTTAGACATTTTATAACGCATTTATTTATGCATGTTTGTCACTAATGTTACAGATGAAAGATCATTTTCAAAATTGAAATTGATAAAAAATTGTTTGCGTAACACTATGGGAGATGATCGTTTGAACAGTCTATCAGTTCTTTCCATTGAAAATAACTTGTTGGATGAATTAAACTTTGATGAAATTATTGATAAGTTCGTAACACTCAAGTGCAGAAAAGTTGTGGTTTAATTTGGTTGGGCAAATATGTAAATAAAAATCTATCATATTGTCATATGAATATTTTTTTTCATGGGCCCCCTTGAGTCCGGGGCCCTGGGGCAATGGTCCCAAAATTTGTTCGATAATCCGCCACTGATACACACTAACGTTAATGTTGAAAATGAAAAAGGCAAAAGTGGGGAAAATCCAACAGCTTGCACAGAGTCTCAATGGCCGAGTGTGTTTATCCGTTGGGTCATTGCGGCTGAAGTTGGAATGGACTCGGGTTCAATCCCCAGTGCATCCACTTCCGAAAAGAGTGCTGATGATCGAAAATGGTTTTTCGTGAAATAGCTATACACTCAACCTCGCTGTAATAGTTGTTGAATTTTTTTCCACTTACCCCAACAATTAAAAATTGAATTAAAATAAAAATTTCGTGCTAAGCACTAAAAACTCTTTCAAGTAAAATTGTTAACGTTGTTTGGTATATACATAAAATAAAATACCAACAACAATGTTCATTGCGAACTGCCTACAACAAAAAATTCAGCACGTTTGTGGAGAATATATGCAAAAGCATATACACACTAACGTTAATGTTGAAAATGAAAAAGGCAAAAGTGGGGAAAATCCAACAGCTTGCACAGAGTCTCAATGGCCGAGTGTGTTTATCCGTTGGGTCATTGCGGCTGAAGTTGGAATGGACTCGGGTTCAATCCCCAGTGCATCCACTTCCGAAAAGAGTGCTGATGATCGAAAATGGTTTTTCGTGAAATAGCTATACACTCAACCTTCGCTGTAATAGTTGTTGAATTTTTTTCCACTTACCCCAACAATTAAAAATTTAATTAAAATAAAAATTTCGTGCTAAGCACTAAAAACTCTTTCAAATAAATAATTAGAGTTGGTGGTGGATTTGGACCAGGCAGTGGTGGTGGACACCGCTGGGACCCTGAAGCCGGAACACACTCCGGCTTGGTTGAGTATACTCTGTGTTATTGGGTTTGTAGAATTTGTCGCCTCTTTGTTTCGTTCCCCGATTTCCTTAACCCATCCTTTTAGCGTCCCGCACCCAGAGCCCAGTCATTTGGCGGCGGGTTAAAGTTGTTCCTGGTAGCTCAGGAACTGTGCGAGTGGGTTCGTAACCTTCCGGTTGGACCTCACCTCGGGTGCACCCATAAAACATTTGCTTGTCTTATCTTTGGGTATTTTTGTGAAAAATTTTCGAAGTTGTATTTTGGTTGATTTTAGTTTGTGTGTTTAATTTATTATATGTACCCACCCCGTCTCCACTGAGAGAGTCGGTGCATTCAGTTTAGTTATTGTCACCTAATGTTGTTGTTGTGCCCTTTTTGTATTTAGCCGTGGCGTTTTGTTATTTGTGTAAAAGGGTAGGTGACAACATGTTCAAACATATTTCTCCATTTCATTTTGCCCATTTATCGCATTGCTGCAAAGAACAACAACAACAACTTCGCTGCGTCTGCATTTGCTCGGCTATGCATGCAGATTTGTAAGTACATGCCTACCTACCTACCCACCACTCCACACCACACATCAGAGGATGGTTACAGATTTCCCAAAAATCACTTTTACGTAGCTAAAATAAAAATTTTTACACATCAAAAAGTTCATATTCCGTGCACAGTGTTATTTTTGATACATTCCCTACTGGTTCAAGAAATGCTAGTGGTTTTTAACTGCAGGGAATAATTCAGAGCTTTCCTTAATTTTCTTACCCAATGACTTCTTTGCTGCTGACTAGAGGAATTATATAAAGTGAATTAAAAACCTTTTATTTAATTTCGGTATTATTATGTATATCTTGTAGTTTAGTTTATATGTTAGAGAAATGTCTATCGCTACCATCACCATTACTGCCTTTTAAAGCGCTAACGGGATCAGTATCGTCATAATTCCTGGTCGATATCTTTACGGATCCGGGTATAATTTTGGTCGGCAATTGGATTGGTGCTGTAAGCGATTTCGATGTCCGCACATACAACGTTTTTGCCAATATCTACAATCATATTCAAGTCTTCTATGGTATTATGATGATTTGAGTCTTCTTCGCATATATCATTACTGTTTTTGCCACAATCACTGCCGATTATATTCATTTTTTTGTCGTACTGGGGGTAGCTTACATTGACCAAATCAACTGCAACATCTGCAAAGCCAGCGCCAATGTCTAACACTGGAATTGAGTGGGTTTTAAACCTATTTTCATTACCACCTTCGTCATTACTTGCAATACTTTTACTTTGATTGCTATTTTCGGTGCCATGTATGCTCAAATAGACTGGCTGTTTAATCTTCTTGCGCTGCTTTGATTTACCTGAGGTGTCATCAAATGGATTTATTTGGTGTTTGTTGACGACACCGCCAGATGATTGACAATTAATAGTTGGTGAAGAAGATGGTTCATATTTCCGGGGACGACCACGGGATAAATGACGCCTCTTTACGAATTCGCCGTCGTCTACCATCCAAAAGGAGCCAAAATCATCTTCATAGCGCACAAAGCATTTGTGAAGCGAAAGATTTGTACGTATGGCATTCTGGATGGTGTTTTTTTTTTTTTATTTTTTAACAAATTAAATAAGTGCCAATATTTAAGAGCGAAAATTTACGTCCAGTGTATTGACATATTTGTACGATGACCACCACAATTATGTTAACGTAGTGTAGATCAAATTATTAAAAATATTTGTATGATTTAGAAAGGTTAGAATAAGAGAAATAAGAATTTATTTGTTAGTAATGATGTAAATTAAAAACTAAATTGAAGCTTATGTATATCCTAAATGTAAAATCATTTAGTTATAGATTATTGCGACTTTTTTGTTGTAAGTACTTATTTGCTATTACCGGCTTCAGGCTTGATGCCAATTATAAACAACAATTTTTTCCGTATGTCGTCTACAGGCCCAACTATGTACATATTTCAAATATAAAAATAACTTATTAACAAACACGAAACTATTTAAAAACTAGTAAGAGCGCGGCTGTCTTGGGCCGTACCGAAGACTTCATACCGTTCATGAATGGGGCAATGAAAAGTTACCTATGTCCATAGCCTGATTTAGTTTAATTTCAATTCTGTGGGTTATTTATGGAAAGATTTATTAGAAGCAAGTAAGGAAGCCTAAGTTCGAGTGGAATCGAACATTAGATACTCAGCTGTATGCGTTCATTGTTTGTTTGCGTTTGATGGAAACACGGTGTATTTTATATAAAGCGAGTGCTGCATAAAGTGGGCCTAGCCACGTCCATTTTCAAAATTTTTATCAGTAATCCAACTAAGCATATGAATATTATTCTTTGTGCAACATTTCATTCCTTTATGACTTCTAGTTACAAAGATGTCACGTTACAGATTCCCAAAGGGCCAAAGGGTGTTCCAGAAATATCTTTGTTAAAAAGTAGGCGTGGTCATAAACCGATTTTAATAAATTTTTGCGTGTCTATTAACACAAGTTATAAAAGTGTATAAACCAAGTTTCGTCATAATATCTCAATTAATTGTCGAGTTATAGGCTAAGAAATCTCGTATATTCCTTTGTCTAAAAAGCGGTGGTGCCAAGCACATTTTCCAAAATTTTTCTCTTTTTTTGTTTCCGGTCTATCGTGGAACTCCTGCCATAAAATTTCAATGATATATCTTTATATTTGACAGAGATATCGCTTAAAATGTTTTTATTAGGCCACTTTATAATACCCATATATAAAAGTGGGCGTGGTCGTCAACCGATTTCGCTAAAATTTTCAACATGTATCAGTGGCGTAGCTAGAGAATTTTTCAGGGGGGGTGGGTCACAGCCAATGTAAAAAATTTACCAAAATTAAAATTACCAAAAAAAACTACAATTTTTTTACAAATGATAAAAATCGCTAGCTTAGAATGCAAATTGTGTAAGTCCTTTTTTAAAACTTTGTAGGAGAGACAAAAAAGAAAAAAAATTCGAAATGAAAAAAAATTTCTGTTCATATAAATATTTTGGACTTACACAATTTTTTTCGCTTTTTTTACTTACACAATTTGCGTATCACTGAATAACAACGGGTAGAAATATGACAAGTATCTCAGACTTGTTTAGCGCGGTGCGTATTTGATTTTTCTAGCGTTCTACATAAAAATACACTTTTTCATAAAAGTGGACTTACAGAGTTTGCACTCTAAGCTAGCGAAATGTAATTTTTTCAGACTATAATTTAACATTTTAGTACACAAATATCGCTTATAATACATATATCAAACTCTTAAGGCCCTTGGCCACTTAAAATCTGGAATGTTAAGAAGTGTATACATATGTGTGAGTGTCGGGTGATTGACGCAAATATCTAAAAGATTTGATTCTCATCAACGCGAGCCCGAACAAGAACGTGTAGCATGACGACTGCCGATTGCACTAACGCACACAAAAAAACTCACACAAACACACTGCTTGACATGCCAGATTGTCAGTTGCCAAGGGCCTTTAACTATACTTCAAAAGTAAGTCTCATATTCTCTTCTGGAAATCTACGCGCATAGGTAGATTTTCAAGAATGGGGAACAATAATTCATCGCTTTTTTCCCGACCACATACTCTGCACTTGCCCCAGATGGTCGTAACTTAGCATATCTGAAGTTAATTTTTTGGTTTTTTTCTAGTTTCAACTTGAATATTTATTATTTAAAGCATTTCATTTAAGTAATCGTGATGAATCCTAAAGGTTCAAGTAATTATTAACACTTTTCAATAATATCCTTGGTTTCCAATAATTCTAAGTTTATAGTTTAAAGCTTTTCAAGTTGGGATATTTAAAAAAAATTATCACTCTTTTTCATGTTAAAAATTGGTTTTGTTATGTTGCTCTGTCAGACTCAGTCAAATTAACCCTCGGACATGATATCTAGTACAATAGTAGTTAGCCGACAAAAAATTACGTCACACAAAGCCGCACTTCACTACTAGATACAGGGTTTTTCATATATACCTACAATAATTTTCTTTTTGTGCTTTATATTTAATTTTAATGTTTATATTTCTAACGCATATCTTGGTTAATGTAGGTGATGCTCGAAATTAACCCAGATATTTAGCAGCGATTATTGTTAACTTTTTAGGCAGTATTTTTAGTATTTGCAATTTTTCAAAGTTAAGGAAGTACTTATCATAAAAGTAGTGTGGATATGGGGATTCTAGCTCACCGCAACACAAATTATGGCAGAAATTTGTATGGAGATTTTTTAGAAAACACCACCCTAATATTTCTTCCTATCTACAACATGTGTTTGTGTGTGTATCACAAGCATTTTTCACAAAAAATACACAGTCTAATGTGGAATTTTTGGGCGACATCTAGCGTTGAATAGGACAAGCTCAGTGATAATTGTTGATAATTGCGCCATCTGTTTAAAATTAGACGTTTTTTCCATAAAAAGTACACTGCTTTATAGGATTTTTGTTATAGCATCCATAAAATATACCTTAACCACATCTAGTTTTATGAGGAGAAGTATACTAGAATATATATGTATATGTATATGTATATGTATAAAAATGTATGTACATATAAACATCTATGAAGATATAGACATGTAACTATAAACATATATATGTATGTATATTCAATTAGGTTTCATTTTTGTGTTTCCAACGCTTGTTGGTATGTTACCAATGTGCGGGGAGGATATCTCATAGAGAAGATGTTATTTCTTTGCTTTTCTTCGTTTAAGTTGAATGTAGAAATCTTCGTATATACATAGATATGTATGTAGACATACATACATAGATACCTATATGCTTATGATGATAGCTAGCTATGAGGGAAAGAAATTTAAACAAACATTTATACTTACTTTTAGATTCCCATTTTATGTAAAAGTTAAAACAAATGTAAGTATTTTATATAAAATTTTTTTAATTTATTTATTGAGTAAAAGTACAATTTTTACATTGGTTTACATTAAAGACTATATTATAATAGAATTCCATAAGTTTCCAAACTTCTCTACTTCACAAATATAATCTATTCCACCTTCTTTTTTCTCCTACTTCTTCTTAACCATTTTTTTCTTCTACATAATATGTTTGATTATTATATGAAATAGAAGTTGAACTATTTATATTGCTTTGTTTTAAAGAATACTGAAGATTAAAATTTATTGCTACAAGTTTATTTTTATATTTTTCAAGTTATAAATTTTTTAATTATCATAATGTATTATTATATTTCTTATAAAAACTCATATTACTACTTTTATATTATTATAAATATATAAAACTATATATTTTTTAATTACTTACAATACATACTTTTATTCATATCCACATACGTATGTATATACAAATTCCTATACAGTCATATTTTAATTTCTAAAATCATTAACCTCATATATACAAATTCATATCAGTTTTTGGTCTTCTTCAAAATTTAATTTTATAATTTCTTTTATTATATTTATTCGATACTATTTCTTTATAAATTATCCTTTGCAACCACATTTTTTTTATACTCAGCTGTACTAGTACACAGAGTATTATAGTTTTAATCACATAACGGTGGATTGTAACAGAATGAAATAATCGAGACAGATATAGACTTATATATATCAAAATGATCAGGGTGAAAAGAGAAATCGATTGAGCCATGTCCGTCCGTCCGTCTGTCCGTCCGTCTGTCCGTCCGTCTGTCCGTCTGTAAATACTCTAACTCGCGCAAAAATTGAGATATTTTGATGAAATTTGAAATGCAAGTTGGTATCGAGACTGGGACGGTTGGTATTGAAAATGGGCGAAATCGGACCATGACCACGCCCACTTTTCCTATATAGAAAAAATCGGAAATTTGGTATCTCAGTCACTAATATAGCTGGAGCGATGAAATTTTACCCACGTGTTGAACTCACGCCCCTAGGAAGAAATTTGATGCAATTTTGGAAAATGGGCGGTGCCACGCCCACTTATTAAGGGTCAAACATTGAAAGTTTTATATGTCATAACTCAGAAACCGTTGAAGATATAGCGATGAAATTTGGTATGCCTGATGTACTTATTTGGACAAATGTTTTGACGGAAAATTGTGAAAATCGGTTGACGGCCACGCCCACTTTTATATATGGGAACTATAAAGGGGCCTAATAAAAACATTTTAAGCGATATTTCTGTCAAATATAAAGATATATCATTAAAATTTTATGGCAGGAGTCTAACTACGGACATAAAACAAAAATCACAAAAATTTTGGAAAATGGGCGTGGCACCGCCTCTTTTTAGAAGCTGGAATATACGAGATTTCTGAGCCCATAACTCGACAAATAATTGATATATAATGATGAAACTTGGTGTGTACACTTTTATTACTTGTGGTAATACATGTTGAAAATTTTAGCCAAATCGGTTGACGACCACGCCCACTTTTATATATGGGTATTATAAAGTGGCCTAATAAAAACATTTTAAGCGATATCTTTGTCAAATATAAAGATAATTCATTGAAATTTTGTGGTATGAGTTCTACAATAGATCGGAAACAAAAAATAGAAAAATTTCGGAAAATGGGCGTGGCACCGCCTCTTTTCAGACAAAGGAATCAACGAGATTTCGGAGCCCATAACTCGACAAATAATTGAGATATTATGACGAAACTTGGTTTGTACACTTTTATAACTTGTGTTAATAGACACGCAAAAATTTATTGAAATCGGTTTATGACCACGCCTACTTTTTAACAAAGATATTTCTGGAACAACCTTTGGGAATTTGTAACGTGGCATCTTTGTAACTAGAAGTCATAAAGGAATGAAATTTTGTACAAAGAATAATATTCATATGCTTAGTTGGATGGCTGATAGAAATTTTGAAAATGGGCGTGGCTGCGCCCACTTTATGCGGCACTCGATTCATATAAAATACACCGTGTTTCCATCAAACGCAAACAAACAATGAAAGCATACAGCTGAGTATCTAATGTTCGATTCCACTCGAACTTAGGCTTCCTTACTTGTTTTTTTTTTTGTTTGTGTACATTATAGATATTTTAGTAGAAATCTTACTCATGTTTTATACTCACTTCATTTATTTACTATTATTTTTTTCCTTCCTATTTTTTTTCTCATACATATTTAAACTTTTCTCATACATGATTTCAATTCCAAAATTATATGAAATTGGATTTCCTGTGAGAAAGAAATTTTTTTTTTTGTGAAATTTTAAATGAGGTAGACAACTGCATTGAATTTTCTTTAACAATTCTAATATTATTATCTAAATTTCCCCCAAAGTCGAAGTCAACAAGCTTAATACTTACAACACATACATGAAAATTAATGTATCCATTCTATAAAATCTCATTATTTTCATATATACAGCATTCATATTTTAATTTTTAAAATCATTAGCCTCATATATACATATTCATATCAGTTTTTAGTCTTCTTCAAAATTTAATTTTATAGTTTCTTTAATTATATTTCTTCGATACTATTTCTTTATAAATTATTGTTTGCAACTACATTTTTTTTTTAGTTTGTGTGCATTATAGATATTTCAGTAGAAATCTTACTTATGTTTTATACTTACTTCATTTATTTACTATTATTACTTCATTATTTTTTTTCCTTTCCAATTTTTTTCTCATACATATCTCAATTTTTAAGATCATTGAACTCATATATACCTAGATTCAATTCTCAAATTATATGAAATTGCATTTCCTGTGAAAACTATGAGAAAGTAAATTTTTTCTATGAAATTTTATATGAGGTAGACAATTGCATTGAATTTTGTCTAACAATTCTAATATTATTTTTTATTATGTTGATAAAAGCAAATTTATAATACTTTATTTATTTTTAGTTTCTTAATTATATTTATTTGATACTATTTTATTAAAAATTTGTTTGCAATAGTTTTTTTAATATTTGCTTGCATTTAAACTATTTAATATAAATCTAGACCTATTTCATTTATTTATAATTTCCGGCTTAATGCATATATTCCTACTTCATTATTTTTTGTTTTGTTCCTTTTTTCTTCATATTATTTTCTTCTTCTACATAACATGTTTAATTATTATATATTTGTTATTATTTATGTTGTTGTGTTTTAAAAAATTCCAATGATTTCATTATACCAATATAATATCTGTATAATTTATTTATATTTATTTTTTTTTTATTATATTCAGTACAATAACTACTTCTTTAAATTATTTTTCATATTAATTTTATATGAAATTTTATGAAAATCTAAATTTACATCTCCACAAATATCTTGTATATACACGTACATATTTAAAATTTTCAGACTTATTCTTACAGAATCATAAATTCCGCAAATAAACTTAAAAAAAAATATTGGTCATGAGACCTCAAAAATTAAGTAATTATGAAAAAAAAGTATTTTAACATTATAGTTTATTCAAATCGAAAATTTAGTTACAAAATTTCTAATTTTTATATTCTTCTAATAATCTTTTAACAGTTTGAAATCGTTGATAAAAGAATGCACATGAACAAGTGGTTGCTGTATTTGAATACTTGCAATCAAATTTATGCATTCCTGTAGCTGTTTGCTGGAAGGTAATGGTTTTATATAAACGCATTTCATCAATCATATTTTTAAGAAGTTGTATATCTTCATTTTTAATATAACAACTATATACTCCTAAAATGTTTCCAGCTCTTCTACTAACATTTTATTTTATTTTTTTTATACTCAGCTGTACTAGTACACAGAGTATTATAGTTTTAATCACATAACGGTGGATTGTAACAGAATGAAATAATCGAGATAGATATAGACTTATATATATCAAAATGATCAGGGTGAAAAGAGAAATCGATTGAGCCATGTCCGTCCGTCTGTCCGTCTGTCCGTCCGTCCGTCTGTCCGTCTGTCCGTCTGTCCGTCCGTCCGTCTGTAAACACTCTAACTCGCGCAAAAATTGAGATATTTTGATGAAATTTGAAATGCAAGTTGGTATCGACACTGGGACGGTTGGTATTGAAAATGGGCGAAATCGGACCATGACCACGCCCACTTTTCCTATATAGAAAAAATCGGAAATCTGGTATCTCAGCCACTAATATAGCTAGAGTGATGAAATTTTACCCACGTGTTGAGCTCAGGCCCCTAAGAAGAAATTTGATGGAATTTTGGAAAATGGGCGGTGCCACGCCCACTTATTAAGGAGCAAACATTGAAAGCTTTATGAGTCATAACTCAAAAACTGTTGAAGATATATCGATGAAATTTGGTATGCGTGATTTACTTACTTAAACAAATGTTTTGACGGAAAATTGCCAAAATCGGTTGACGGCCACGTCCACTTTTATATATGGGAACTATAAAGGGGCCTAATAAAAACATTTTAAGCGATATCTCTGTCAAATATAAAGATCTATCACTGAAATTTTGTGGCATGAGTCCAGCTATGTACATAAAACAAAAAGCACAAAAATTTAGGAAAATGGGCGGTGCCACGCCCACTTATTAAGGGGCAAATATTGAAAGTTTTATGAGTCATAACTCAGAAATCATTGAAGATATATCAATGAAATTTAGTACGCGTGATATATGTACTTAGGCAAATGTTTGGACGAAAAATTTCCAAAATCGGTTGACGACCACGCCCACTTTTATATATGGGTCTTATAAAGTGACCTAATAAAAACATTTTAAGCGATATCTCTGTCAAATATAAAGATATATCATTAAAATTTTATGGCAGGAGTCTAACTACGAACATAAGACAAAAACCGTAAAAATTTTGGAAAATGGGCGTGGCACCGCCTCTTTTTAGAAGCTGGAATATACGAGATTTCTGAGCCCATAACTCGACAAATAATTGATATATAATGACGAAACTTGGTGTGTACACTTTTATTACTTGTGGTAATACATGTTAAAAATTTTAGCGAAATCGGTTGACGACCACGCCCACTTTTAAATATGGGTATTATAAAGTGGCCTAATAAAAACATTTTAAGCGATATCTCTGTCAAATATAAAGATATATCATTGAAATTTTATAGCAGGAGTCCAACTGCGGACATAAAACGAAAACCACAAAAATTTTGGAAAATGGGCGTGGCACCGCCTCTTTTTAGAAACAGGAATATACGAGATTTCTTAGCCTATAACTCGACAAATAATTGAGATATTATGACGAAACTTGGTTTATACACTTTTATATCTTGTGTTAATAGACACGAAAAAATTTATTGAAATCGGTTTATGACCACGCCTACTTTTTAACAAAGATATTTCTGGAACACCCTTTGGGAATTTGTAACGTGACATCTTTGTAACTAGAGTCATAAAGGAGTGAAATTTTGCACAAAGAATAATATTCATATGCTTAGTTGGATGACTGATAAAAATGTTGAAAATGGACGTGGCTACGCCCACTTTATGCAGCACTTGCTTTATAGAAAGTACCTACACCGTGTTTCCATCAAACGCAAACAAACAATGAAAGCATACAGCTGAGTATCTAATGTTCGATTCCACTCGAACTTAGGCTTCCTTACTTGTTTTTATTTTATTTTAATTTTTTTTTTTTTGTAAGAATGATAAAGATAAATACTTCATATATTTTTACATATTTTAGAAATACTTTTCATCCAATATGTTTATATCAATAATAAATCTTTTTAAGTCAATAACTTCTTTGTTTTCCTTATCAAAGTAGTAATTGTATAAATTTACTAAATCCATTATATGCTTATATCGTCTTTCGATGAATTACATGTATCAGGTCCTGATTCTATATTATTTTTACTCCAAGGACAGGTTGTGTAGTGTCTCCCATATATAGATTCCATAACTAATTCATACTTTGTATCTTTAATTGTTATAAATGTATTTTGTATAAGTTTTCTATGATGATCAAGTATATAGTTATAATTATTTTTTAAAAACTGTTCAATTATATTACTTTTCATACTAAAATGAAACATTTTCAATCTGATATATAATGTAAAACTAAACCTCTCTAATCAGAAACTTAAACATATAAATAAGTTATTTATGTATATATACATTTAAATCTATATACTTATTTATTTATATTTTTATATATAAAATAAATATACATAGATATATTTTCAAGACATATATAGTTAACATATTTTCAAATACTATTCAGTATGCTAAGTTTAAGCTGAATGAATTAATAATGATCGATAACAAAAATTTAATAGTTATAGATGTACAGGGTTTCCATATTTCCAACAAGTTTATAGCAAAAGAAGTTAGCATTTCAGATCTAATGGATACACATAATATAAAAACATTTATTATACATCCACCTTTTAGTTATTCAAGATTAACATTGAATGAAAGAATTGAATTAGAATGGTTACATACATATCACCATGGATTGCAATGGAATGATGGCAACTCAACATTCAAATCCTTTAAGAACTACTTAAACGGATATATTAAAGATGAAAAGCGAAATATTTGTATATATGTGAAAGGAGCACAAAAAGCAAAATGGATACAACAACTTACTGGGGAAGATATTCTTATATATAATTTAGAAGATATAGGTTGCCAAAGCATAAAAAACTTATATAATGATAATATCAATGTATATGCATGTAACTTTCACCATAAACATATGATATGTGCAGAAAAAAACGTTCATTTATTTAAAGATTTTATTATATCATATAAAAATAAAGATAAAATATAACTAAAATAATTCATTAGTTTTATTATATAGATATATGTATAGATGTACGTGAGTTTTGTTATCACATGTATGCATAAAAAGTATTATTATTATTAAAGTTCACTCTTACTACATAATAGAGAAACAGTAATTTATCATATAAAATTATCTAGAATTGAAAATAGGAGGATATACAATACATTCAACTATATACCCCGTTAATATTACCAAAATTACAATGATTAGTCAAAACAATCAAGATGAGATAGATTTTATCGTTAACAGATTACTTATTGGATAGTCTCTTAAGAATTCTTAAGGCAGAACGAAAAACAACTAAATATAGAGAAAAATTATATTGACATTAGAAAAATTTGTCGTATTCTTAAATATATGTATTCTTACCAGAGCGATTGAATAACATTACCAATAAACTGATGGAAGACTTAAAATGTAATTTTATAATTCAGAATATGAAAATAAATATTTATATAATTTTACATTGGAATGCGAAAAATAAAGAAACTCAAAATAAAAAAGTAAATACGTCTTTGGTTATGGAGATATTGTAGAAAAATTATTTTCCGAAATAATTCATTCAAACAGCATATTCATATAAAACATATTGAAATATAATGTAATTTATACAATCTAAAATTTTAAAAAGCAAATGTATTGATAATATATAAACGTTTAGAGCATACATATTAATATATATCCATATTTTCTATACTCCATTTATTCTATTACAATACATTAACTAATATCGATAAATATAGAATGAAAAAGTTGTATTCTTATAGTTATAAATTTGATTATACAGAAGAAGGAAGTTTATTTATACATTAATAATTTATATGGCTATGCTATGTTACAATATCTCCCCTACAAAATTTTTTAAATTAGTTGAAAATATTGAAGACTTTAATATTCATAATATACACGAAAATTCTTCTATTGGATATACATAGAATATCCATTATAGTAAAAATGTTCCTTGGGTGCAGCCGTGCACCAGCACCAAAACAGCACAAACTCACCAGTTATAAATGTTTCTTAGTTTGTAGTCTTTAGTTAAAACTTCACTTTAGTTATTTTTATACTCAGCTGTACTAGTACACAGAGTATTATAGTTTTGATTTCCTAACGGTGGATTGTAACAGAATGAAATAATCGAGATAGATATAGACTTATATATATCAAAATGATCAGGGTGAAAAGAGAAATCGATTGAGCCATGTCCGTCCGTCTGTCCGTCCGTCCGTCTGTGAGCACGATAACTCGCGCAAAAATTGAGATATTTTGATGAAATTTGAAATGTAAGTTGGTATCAAGACAGGAACGGATGGTATTGAAAATGGGCGAAATCGGACCATGACCACGCCCACCTCCCCTATATAGTAAAAATCGGAAATTTTGTATCTCAGTCACTAATAGAGCTAGAGTGATAAAATTTCACACACGTATTGAGCTCAGGCACTTATGAAGAAATATGGTGAAATTTTGGAAAATGGGCGGTGCCACGCCCACTTATTAAGGGGCAAACATTGAAAGTTTTATGAGTCATAACTCAGAAACCGTTGAAGATATATCGATGAAATTTGGTAGGCGTGATATACTTACTTAGGCAAATGGTTGGACGAAAAATTGCCAAAATCGGTTGACGACCACGCCTACTTTTATATATGGGTATTATAAAGTGACCTAATAAAAACATTTTAAGCGATATCTCTGTCAAATATAAAGATATATCATTGAAATTTTATGGAAGGTGTCCAACTATGGACATAAAACAAAAAATACAAAAATTTTGGAAAATGGGCGTGGCACCGCCTCCTTTTAGAAGCAGGAATATACGAGATTTCTGAGCCCATAACTCGACAAATAATCGATATATTATGACGAAACTTGGTGTATACACTTTTATTACTTGTAGTAATACATGTTCAAAATTTTAGCGAAATCGGTTGACGACCACGCCCACTTTTATATATGGGTATCATAAAGTGGCCTAGTAAAAACATTTTAAGCGATATCTTTTCAAATATAAAGATAATTCATTGAAATTTTGTGGCATGAGTTCTACAATAGATCGGAAACAAAAAATAGAAAAATTTCGGAAAATGGGCGTGGCACCGCCTCTTTTCAGACAAAGAAATCAACGAGATTTCGGAGCCCATAACTCGACAAATAATTGAGATATTATAACGAAACTTGGTTTATACACTTTTATAACTTGTGTTAATAGACACGCAAAAATTTATTGAAATCGGTTTATGACCACGCCTACTTTTTAACAAAGATATTTCTGGAACACCCTTTTGGAATTTCTAACGTGACATCTTTGTAACTCATAAAGGGATGAAATTTTGCACAAAGAATAATATTCATAAGCTTAGTTGGATGACTGACAAAAATTTAGAAAATGGGCGTGGCTACGCCCACTTTATGCAGCACTCGCTTTATATAAAATACACCGTGTTTCCATCAAACGCAAACAAACAATTAAAGCATACAGCTGAGTATCTAATGTTCGATTCCACTCGAACTTAGGCTTCCTTACTTGTTATTTTTAATTAAGTTTTTTAGTCTTTATTTCAAATAGTTTTTATTTCAAATTTCTAGTTACACTTATTTTACACTTTATTTGTAAGCGCGTTACTTTCAAGATGCCGCGGCCGGTCCAACGATAGAAATAGAATTGAAATTATAATGGCTGCCCGGCTTCTTGCCGAGTCGTACTCGCTATCCCTGTGCTCATGGTACTCGTTGCTTACAAAGTTAAAGCTTTTGAGTACATGAGCACAGGGCTGCATTTATCAACACAAGTGGGACCATTCACGCGGCACTACACCTTCCCCCTTTGCAAAAAGGCAGGTCTGGGTAAATTGATCAGATTTATCCAGACCTGTCTTTTGCATTACAGCTAGGAGGGACAGGAAAAAAAATTCAAATTGTTTTGAGCGAGCGAATCAATCATGGTTAGGGTGTTCCTCCCTTTTTACAGGATTCGCCTGCCCGGAACAATTTTGCAAAATTTTACAATTTTACTATAAAATCTATTTTTCTTGAATATTCACTTTACTTATCAAATTTTAATTTTCCAGTGTGTATTTCATTGAATTTACATGCTATTTGAACTAAGTATTATTTACGTTTAACTTAACAAATTTTAATTTTTTAATCTATTCTCTTTACATAATTTTTTTATACTCAGCTGTACTAGTACACAGAGTATTATAATTTTGATTTCATAACGGTGGATTGTAACATAATGAAATAATCGAGATAGATATGGACTTATATATATCAAAATGATCAGGATGAAAAGAGAAATCGATTGAGCCATGTCCGTCCGTCCGTCCGTCCGTCCGTCCGTCCGTACGCAGGATAACTCGCGTAAAAATTGAGATATTTTGATGAAATTTGAAATGCAAGTTGGTATCGAGACTGGGACGGTTGGTATTGAAAATGGGCGAAATCGGACCATGACCACGCCCACTTTTCCTATATAGAAAAAATCGGAAATTTGGTATCTCTCAAATTTTACCCACGTGTTGAGCTCAGGCCCCTATGAAGAAATTTGGTGAAATTTTAGAAAATGGGCGGTGCCACGCCCACTTATTAAGGGTCAAACATTGAAAGGTTTATATGTCATAACTCAGAAACCGTTGAAGATATATCGATTAAATTTGGTATGCGTGATTTGCTTACATAGACAAATGTTTTGACGACAAATTGTCAAAATCGGTTGACGGCCACGCCCACTTTTATATATGGGAACTATAAAGGGACCTAATAAAAACATTTTAAGCGATATCTCTGTCAAATATAAAGATCTATCACTGAAATTTTGTGGCAGGAGTCCAACTACGGACATAAAACAAAAAGTACAAAAATTTTGGAAAATGGGCGGTGCCACGCCCACTTATTAAGGGGCAAACATTGAAAGTTTTATATGTCATAACTCAGAAACCGTTGAAGATATATCGATGAAATTTGGTATGCGTAATTTGCTTACTTAGCCAAATGTTTTGGCGAAAAATTATCAAAATCGGTTGACGGCCACGCCCACTTTTATATATGGGAACTATAAAGGGGCCTAGTAAAAACATTTTAAGCGATATCTCTGTCAAATATAAAGATCTATCACTGAAATTTTGTGGCAGGAGTCCAACTAGGGACATAAAACAAAAAATATAAAAGTTTGGAAAATGGGCGGTGCCACGCCCACTTATTAAGGGGCAAATATTGAAAGTTTTATAAGCCATAACTCAGAAACCGTTAAAGATATATCAATGAAATTTGGTACGCGTGATATATTTACTTAGCCAAATGTGTGGACGAAAGATTACCAAAATCGGTTGACGACCACGCCCACTTTTATATATGGGTATTATAAAGTGACCTAATAAAAACATTTTAAGCGATATCTCTGTCAAATATAAAGATCTATCACTGAAATTTTGTGACATGAGTTCTACAATAGACCGGAAACAAAAAATAAAAAAAAGTTTGGAAAATGGGCGTGGCACCGCCTCTTTTTATACAAAGGAATCTACGAGCCTATTACTCGACAAATAATTGAGATAATACATAATTGACGAAACTTGGTTTATACACTTTTATAACGTGTTAATAGACACGCAAAAATTTATCTAAATCGGTTTATGACCACGCCTACTTTTTAACAAAGATATTTCTGGAACACCCTTTTGGAATTTGTAACGTGAAGTCTTTGTAACTAAAAGTAATTTTGCACTAACAATAATATTTATATGCTTATTTGGATGATTGATACAAATTTTGAAAATGGGCGTGGCTGCGCCCTGTTTATGCAGCACTCATGTCATATAAAATACACCCTCTATCGAACAAACGCAAACAAACAATGAAAGCATACAGCTGAGTATCTAATGTTCGATTCCACTCGAACTTAGGCTTCCTTACTTGTTTTGTATTAGTTTTTAACAAGCTAACTGTTATCTTAAAGTATTACTTTATTTTCGATTTTTGGACTTCAAGAAAATTTTATTTATTTTTTTTTTTTTGTTTTTTTTTTTTTTGTTTTTTTTTAACTTATGTTTATTTTAGACTTATTTTTATACTCAGCTGTACTAGTACACAGAGTATTATAATTTTGATTTCATAACGGTGGATTGTAACATAATGAAATAATCGAGATAGATATGGACTTATATATATCAAAATGATCAGGGTGAAAAGAGAAATCGATTGAGCCATGTCCGTCCGTCCGTCCGTCCGTCCGTACGCACGATAACTCGCGTAAAAATTGAGATATTTTGATGAAATTTGAAATGCAAGTTGGTATCGAGACTGGGACGGTTGGTATTGAAAATGGGCGAAATCGGACCGTGACCACGCCCACTTTTCCTATATAGAAAAAATCGGAAATTTGGTATCTCAGCCACTAATATAGCTAGAGTGATAAAATTTTACCCACGTATTGAGCTCAGGCCCATATGAAGAAATTTCATGAAGTTTTGGAAAATGGGCGGTGCCACGCCCACTTATTAAGGGTCAAACATTGAAAGTTTTATATGTCATAACTCAGAAACCCTTGAAGATATATCGATGAAATTCGGTATGCGTAATTTGCTTACTTAGACAAATGTTTCGACGGAAAATTATCAAAATCGGTTGACGGCCACGCCCACTTTTATATATGGGTATTATAAAGTGGCCTAATAAAACGATTTTAAGCGATATCTCTGTCAAATATAAAGATCTATCACTGAAATTTTGTGGCAGGTGTCCAACTACGGACATAAAACAAAAAGTACAAAAATTTTGGCAAATGGGCGGTGCCACGCCCACTTATTAAGGGGCAAACATTGAAAGTTTTATATGTCATAACTCAGAAACCGTTGAAGATATATCGATGAAATTTAGCATGCGTAATTTGCTTACTTAGACAAATGTTTTGGCAAAAAATTATCAAAATCGGTTGACGGCCACGCCCACTTTTATATATGGGAACTATAAAGGGGCCTAATAAAAACATTTTAAGCGATATCTCTGTCAAATATAAAGATCTGTCACTGAAATTTTGTGGCACTAGTCCAACTACGGACATAAAACAAAAAGTATAAAAATTTTGGCAAATGGGCGGTGCCACGCCCACTTATTAAGGGGCAAATATTGAAAGTTTTATAGGCCATAACTCAGAAACCGTTAAAGATATATCGATGAAATTTGGTACGCGTGCTATATTTACTTAGCCAAATGTGTGAACGAAAAATTACCAAAATCGGTTGACGACCACGCCCACTTTTATATATGGGTATTATAAAGTGACCTAATAAAATCATTTTTAGCGATACCTCTGTGAAATATAAAGATAATTCATTGAAATTTTGTGACATGAGTTCTACAATAGACCGGAAACAAAAAATAAAAAAAAGTTTATAAAATGGGCGTGGCACCGCCTCTTTTTAGACAAAGGAATATACGAGCCTATTACTCGACAAATAATTGAGATATTATGACGAAACTTGGTTTATGCACTTTTATAACATGTGTTAATAGACACGCAAAAATGTATTGAAATCGGTTTATGACCACGCCTACTTTTTAACAAAGATATTTCTGGAAAACCCTTTTGGAATTTGTAACGTGAAGTCTTTGTAACTAAAAGTCATAGAGGGATGCAATTTTGCACTAACAATAATATTTATATGCTTATTTGGATGATTGATACAAATTTTAAAAATGGGCGTGGCTGCGCCCTTTTTATGCAGCACTCGTTTCATATAAAATACACCCTATATCGAACAAACGCAAATAAACAATGAAAGCATACAGCTGAGTATCTAATGTTCGATTCCACTCGAACTTAGGCTTCCTTACTTGTTATTTGTAGATTTCTTAACCAATTAGATATGGAGTGTATATGTATTTTGTTAGTTTCAATAGGATGGGTTATGCTAACTACTAAGAATCTAAATTACGTATTTACAAATAATTAGGTTTATTGGTTTACTTTTTGGACTCGGTTCTTGTGAACCGTTTTAAGTTTATTTTTAGTTTTATTAATAACAGTGACGTTCACACCGTCTACTGTTTTTACTACGTGAGGACCTTCATAAATATTTTCGTGTTTGAGTCTTGGCTCTTTTTGAATTAATACAAGGTCCTTTTCTTTTAATTGTATTGGCCGGGAATTTTTGTCATATTGCTCTTTATTAGCAAGCTTATGTTTGTGAACTAGTTCTTTAACTAATGCATGTGATTTTTGCATGCGAAATTTTGCTTCTTTGGCATAATTATCTGCATTATACAGTGGATCTGTTTCTGTTTTATTTACTTCATTTGGCAAAGTGGCTTTTTTGCCAAAAACAAGTTCAAATGGAGTAAATTTGTTGTCAAAAACGGTATTGGGCGTAGTATTGTACCAAAAGGTAAAATATTTAAATAAATGTCCCAGTCAGAAAAAGTTTCGTTTATGTATGCTCGTATGTATTCGTTGAATACCCTATGGTTTCTTTCTATTGTACCAACAGTTTCATGGTGGTGCGCTGTTGAGAAATTATGGTCTATATTTAAAATACGTGTTAACTCTGAAAAAATTTCATTTTTATATTCTGTACCTAAATCGGTTCTAATGGTTTTCATTGTGCCATATACTAAAATAAAACTTTCAAAGATTGCTGAGGCTACTGTTTTAGCACTTTTGTCTGGTATGGCTACTGTAATTAAGTATTTTGTCAGATCGCATATTATAGTAACAGCGAACTTGTTACCAAATTTGGATTCTGGCAAAGGTCCTATTGTATCTATTATGACTTCTTCAAATGGTTTGCTGGGTGTTGGCGTTATAACGAGATTTTCTTTTGTTTTTGGCTTAGCTTTGTTTAGCAAACATTTTTGGCAATTTTTAACAAATTTTGACGTATCGCGCGTCATGTTTTTCCAAAAATATTTTGTACGAAGTTTAGCATATAATTTCTTTGCTCCGCAGTGTCCTCCACTAATCGGATCATTATGGTCAATTTCCAGTAATTTTTGTTTCTTTTCATTATCGGTAACTGTTTCTACAGGATCGGTTAGCATGATTTCTAAAGTTTTTAAAATTTTATTGCCATGGACTTTAAATAACTGAATCGAAATGTGATTAAAAAATATATCATCTTTTGGCCATTCTAATATCTTAATATTACGCTTGTTGGCTTCTAATTCATGCCGCGAAAACAACTCATCGAAATTTGTTTTTTCGTTAACAGGCGTAAAATTAAGTAATTCTATCTTTTTATGTTTAAGATGCGCGCATATTTCTAAATTCAGAATTGAATTATTTTTATCGTATTTAATGTATGTTTTTACTCTCGGTATCTTTTTTAAATTATCGTACGAAAATTTATCATAAACATGTAACTCTATATTTTTATCTTTATTAATTGGTATTGCCGTTTTTTGTTGTTGTTTCAACTGTTTGGTCTTTGATCGCGTTTGTACCATCAGAATGCTTTTTGTTGCATCTTTTAATTCGTTTATAGTAATACGCGAAAGGACATCAGCTCCTACGTTCGATTTACCTTTAATGTACTCTATGGTGAAATTATACTCTGAAAGTTCTAATCTTATTCTTGCTAATTTAGATGCTGGATCTTTCATGTTGAATAGGTATACTAATGGTCTATGATCTGATTTTACCGTGAAATGTGTACCGTACACATAAGGTCTAAACTGTTTTATTGCGAAATGTATAGCTAACAACTCTAACTCGATTACTGGTTTTTTCTGTTCTGCGTTATTAAAAGATTTTGAAGCATAGCAAATAGGTAAATCGTTGCCTTGATGTTCTTGGCTTAGTATTGCTCCACACACAGTTTTTGAAGCATCTACTGTGATGATAAACTGTTTGGAAAAATCTGGGTATTGTAGTAATTTCGGTGACATTAGGGATGCTCTTAATGCATCAAAGGCTTCATCACATGTTTTGTCCCAGTTAAATTCGACTCTTTTTCTACTCAATTTATTTAAAGGTGCTGCCAGAGATGCAAAATTCGGAATAAAGCGTCTGTAGTAGTTCGCAAAAGCGACGAAACGTCTTACAGCGTCTTTGTCTGTTGGTTTTGTATATTTCCTAATTGCATCTATTTTTGAATCGTCTGGTAACAATCCTTTAGCTGAACCTTTGTGACCTAAAAATGTCACTTCGGGTCTGAGAAAATTACATTTATTTGGGTTTAGCTTGAGATTGAAAGATCTGCAAGTGTCGAATACTTTAGTCAAATTTTTAATGTGATGTGCTTCGTTACAGCCAATGACGATAATGTCATCTACATAAAGAAAAGCTACGTTTGATGGTACGCCTGAAAATGCAATAGTCATCATTCTTGAAAACGAGTTTGGTGCAATATTCAAACCAAATGGCAATACTTTCCATCTATAAGCTCCGCGATCAGTAGAGAATGAAGTTATATCACGTGAATCAACATGTAAAGGTATTTGGTGAAATCCAGAAAAAAGATCTAAGGTGGAGAAATATTTGGCTCTGCCAAGATTGTCTAAAATATCGTCAATTCGTGCTAACGGAAATTTATCAGCTATTAGCTTCTTGTTAACTGCACGAAAATCAACACACATTCTGTAAGCTTTTTCACCATTAACTTTCTTTTTGGGAACTAGTATAAGAGGGCTGTTATAGTTTGAATAACTTTCTTCGATTAAATCATTATCTAATAATTTTGTTACTTGCTTGTTTATTTCCTCTCGTTGAGAATATGGTAAACGATAGTTTTTTACATACACCGGCTCGGTGTCGGTAACACGTAGTTTTTGCTCATAAAAATTATTTAATGTCATTTTGTCGTTGTTAAGTGCGAATATGTCAGCATATTGTATGCAAAGGTCTAAAAGTTCAGATGGATAATTTTTAGGAAATTGATTTTTCAAAATTGAAGTGAGCTCGTTAGTACGTTTCTCATCTGCGTTTGTTTTATTAATAACATATACGTGATAATTTGATAGTTTTTCCGTCCGAATGGAATTTTTATTTACGAATTGTATGTCATTTGTGGTATTGGTTAATTTTATGACTGGGTTATCTGAATTTGTAATGCATCTTGCTGTAAATACTCCTTTTTGTATTTCTTGAGATTCAACGAAAAGTGGAGTCGTTGAGTGACCTAAGTCAAAAATTCGAAAAACTTCACACCTTGGTGGTATAATACACATATCGCTTTCTGTTCCGTGAAGGATTGGCATATTGACTCTTTCATTGTTTGCCCAGAATGAGATGCTATTATTGGAATAATTTATAACGCATTTGTTATATTTGAGAAAGTCTTTACCCAATATACCATCTGATGGGATATTAAAATCATCATTTACCACATGTAAATTATGTCCGATGGGAGTATTTGAAAAATGTAAGTCTATGTTTATTTTACCTAAAGTGGAAACAGTATTTGATGTCACGCCAGTGATGTTAACTATATCGTCTTTGTTGATGGGAATATTCTTATTGAGACTTGAAACTTTAATCAAAGAAATATCAGCCTGTGTATCTAGTAAAAACGTGCATAATTTGTTAGATCCGGTTATATAAATTTAGACAAAGTCCGAGTAATTTAAATTCAAACAAAAAATATTTTTCTCATTTAATCGCTTATCTCTTCGTAGTCCCTCAGTGTTCGCTGCTGAGGGGCTTCGGCGTTTAAAGCACGAACATTTGTGTTATTTCGCGTATTTGAACTTCCGCTGTTGTTGTTGTTTCTATTCCCCGAGCTATTTTGATTGTTGTTGTTATTACGAGAATTGTTATTACCCCTATTGTCGTTATTTTGCCGATAATTGTTGTTTTGTTTATTTTGGTTGTTGTTGTTGTTGTTATACCTACTGGTATTATTGTTGTACCTATTAAAATTGTTATTGTTGTTGTTGTTGAACCTATTATAGTTATTGTTGTTGTATCTATTGAAATTGCTATTGTTGTTGTATCTATTGAAGTTGTTATTGTTATTACGAAAATTGCTGTGATTGGGAAATCTTGAGCGAAAAGCTAAAACCTGTCTTTCTGTCGCCTGATTATTTTGTTCTACGATCATCTTTGCTACTACGTCTTTTGCATCAGTGAAGGGAGTCGATGCCAGAATTGCTTTTACTAAGTAAGAGCGCGTATTTAATCTGGAAACATTTACAGATTGCTCGACTGCCATTTCATGCGCCTTAGCCTTCGACATGCCTTCAATTACACTGGATCACAAAATGAAATTTTTTGTCTGTACTTTGGACGTGACCATCCTATCTATATGTAAAATCGGTCGCTGATTCCGAAAATCGGGCTCATTTTTAATTCTATGGGAAGGTTTTTGAGATATCGGCAATTTACCGTTATTTGGCCACTGGCTCCACTTAATCCTGTATAACTTTTTAACGCAGTGAGCTATCTTCCTTGGAGTGACACTCAACGAAAGAAAATTAAATTTCCTTTTCATCGCTGCTATAACATTTTTCTGTAACTCTTATAATTTCTGAAATATTGACGATTCAATTTGAATTTTTTCGATTTTTTACGATTTTTTGAAGAAAAAATTGAATTTGTCAGGCAATATCTTTTAAACCAATGACTTCACCTTCGGTTTTACTCCTTTACATGAAGCTCCATTCTATTGGGAAAAATATATGCTATCAACGAAGAAAATCCATGGTAAAATGGAAAAGTTATAGGCGATCAAGTAAATACATCCAACTCGCGCAATGCCTCTGCACGGGTATATTCTATGCGCCCTGTTTATGCAGCACTCGTTTCATATAAAATACACCCTATATCGAACAAACGCAAATAAACAATGAAAGCATACAGCTGAGTATCTAATGTTCGATTCCACTCGAACTTAGGCTTCCTTACTTGTTTATAAATCACAATTAAAAAAACTATTAAGGAATTTATCAAATCGGCCACTTACTGATATAGATTAAATAACTTTGGTAAACTGCTAAAATATTTTAAAAGTGTTTTTATGTGTGACACTTTACCGAAATATACACGAATTCAAGAATGTGATGATTCTGTTGTTCATATATTATAAGAAATACTTTGACAGTTTTGGCAACTTACAACCACCACTGGAAATAACTGAATATTTAAAACCACCTATTGAATATAATTATAATCAAAAACCAAGATTCAATACTTAAAACTTCGGATATTTATGTTTGAAATTCTTATTTCAAAAGTATAATTTAAATAAATAAAGATATTTCAAATTTCAATTTATATATACTGTGCTTTTATTTCAACTTTTTAGATTTTAAAATTACTTCATGTAAGAGTATTAATTCCATTTTCTGATATATCTATATATGTATATTATCTGGGTAACTTAATACTAACTTATTAATATGTTGAGTACATATTTCATGAAGTTTTGATTTAAAAACATACATGTAATTAAAATATATTTTTTTTTTTCAAATAAACAATTCTTAAAGTCATTACATGAAATTTGTGAAACAAAAGCTCTTTTCACACCTTTAACTTTTTTAATTTCTTCCTCATTTCCCCTAAGTCTATATGAATACATTTTGGCTCTTAGGCCAATGAATTCATACATAATCTTACCACTATATTCATCCTTCATCATATCCAAAACCTTTTTATTTAATAAAGGTAAATTATAAAGTACCTAATTATGTTTGAATATCGTTACGAATTTCATTATAAAAATCTATTCTTAATATTATAAATAAATTAACCTGTATCCATATAATTTGAACTAACATTTTCCTTATCTTTAGATATAATTATAATGAAAATTGTGCATTTTTAATTTACATAAATCTAAAACACTAAATCCTATGTAAATTGGCTTGTTGTATAATGTGGAAAGCTGTTGTAATTGAATAGCAATCATGTTATCAGTAAATGTGAGTAAACTATGAAAATTATGTTTTGCTATAAGAACTAATCTTTTACCTCTATTTTCCCATTCACATACTATTTTAATATTCTTCCTTCTGTCAACATTTTCCATGGTATTTTCCGTAAACTGTATTAACTAACAATTAAAAAAAATGCTTAAATCTATTTGAAGCTGAAGTTCGATGATGATTATTTAAATTAATATATATTTTTAACTAATCTGATTGATTAAATTGTAGAATTCTATGATTTTTTTTCAGAATAAGATAATTTTTAAGGTATTGTTGTAAAGCTCTATAATGAATTATATAGTTTTATTTATTACCCAAATCTGATATTAGTTTTTTGTTCCATCTTATAATTTTTTTTTGATTTCGGAACAAAATGGTAAGTCGTTATATCAATCATGTAATGGAGATGGATATTTTAAATCCACTTCGAATATATATATATATATATATATATATATATGTATGTATGTATGTATATCCAATAGAAGAATTTTCGTGTATATTATGAATATTAAAGTCTTCAATATTTTCAACTAATTTAAAAAATTTTGTAGGGGAGATATTGTAACATAGCATAGCCATATAAATTATTAATGTATAAATAAACTTCCTTCTTCTGTATAATCAAATTTATAACTATAAGAATACAACTTTTTCATTCTATATTTATCGATATTAGTTAATGTATTGTAATAGAATAAATGGAGTATAGAAAATATGGATATATATTAATATGTATGCTCTAAACGTTTATATATTATCAGTACATTTGCTTTTTAAAATTTTAGATTGTATAAATTGTGGCCGCTGTGGTGCAGTGGGTAGAGTGCTCGCCTGCTATGCCAGAGGTCTCGGGTTCAAACCACGGTCCGAGCAAAACACCAAAACAATTTTTCTAATTAGTAAAATCCAATTATTGGGTTTTTTAAGAGCAGCGGTCACCTCTCGGCAGTCGTTGGCATACCCTCCGAGAGTATTTCTGCCATGAAAAAGCTTCTCACAAAAAATGCATTCGCCGTTCGGAGCCGGCATAAAACTGTAGGTCCACCCAATTAGTAGGAAAAACAAAAAAGGAGCACACCTCGAATTGGGAGAGAAGCTCGGCCATAAAACTCGTCAGAGTTATAATAGCGCCATTGTATTATTATTATTATAAATTACATTATATTTCAATATGTTTTATATGAATATGCTGTTTGAATGAATTATTTCGGAAAATAATTTTTCTACAATATCTACATAACCAAAGACGTATTTACATTTTTATTTTGAGTTTCTTTATTTTTCGCATTCCAATGTAAAATTATATAAATATTTATTTTCATATTCTGAATTATAAAATTACATTTTAAGTCTTCCATCAGTTTATTGGTAATTTTATTCAATCGCTCTGGTAAGAATACATATATTTAAGAATACGACAAATTTTTCTAATGACAATATAATATTTCTCTATATTTAGTTGTTTTTCGTTCTGCCTTAAGAATTCTTAAGAGACTATCCAATAAGTAATCTGTTAACGATAAAATCTATCTCATCTTGATTGTTTTGACTAATCATTGTAATTTTGGTAATATTAACGGGGTATATAGTTGAATGTATTGTATATCCTCCTATTTTCAATTCTAGATAATTTTATATGATAAATTACTGTTTCTCTATTATGTAGTAAGAGTGAACTTTAATAATAATAATACTTTTTATGCATACATGTGATAACAAAACTCACGTACATCTATACATATATCTATATAATAAAACTAATGAATTATTTTAGTTATATTTTATCTTTATTTTTATATGATATAATAAAATCTTTAAATAAATGAACGTTTTTTTCTGCACATATCATATGTTTATGGTGAAAGTTACATGCATATACATTGATATTATCATTATATAAGTTTTTTATGCTTTGGCAACCTATATCTTCTAAATTATATATAAGAATATCTTCCCCAGTAAGTTGTTGTATCCATTTTGCTTTTTGTGCTCCTTTCACATATATACAAATATTTCGCTTTTCATCTTTAATATATCCGTTTAAGTAGTTCTTAAAGGATTTGAATGTTGAGTTGCCATCATTCCATTGCAATCCATGGTGATATGTATGTAACCATTCTAATTCAATTCTTTCATTCAATGTTAATCTTGAATAACTAAAAGGTGGATGTATAATAAATGTTTTTATATTATGTGTATCCATTAGATCTGAAATGCTAACTTCTTTTGCTATAAACTTGTTGGAAATATGGAAACCCTGTACATCTATAACTATTAAATTTTTGTTATCGATCATTATTAATTCATTCAGCTTAAACTTAGCATACTGAATAGTATTTGAAAATATGTTAACTATATATGTCTTGAAAATATATCTATGTATATTTATTTTATATATAAAAATATAAATAAATAAGTATATAGATTTAAATGTATATATACATAAATAACTTATTTATATGTTTAAGTTTCTGATTAGAGAGGTTTAGTTTTACTTTATATCTGATTGAAAATGTTTCATTTTAGTATGAAAAGTAATATAATTGAAGAGTTTTTAAAAAATAATTATAACTATATACTTGATCATCATAGAAAACTTATACAAAATACATTTATAACAATTAAAGATATAAAGTATGAATTAGTTATGGAATCTATATATGGGAGACACTACACAACCTGTCCTTGGAGTAAAAATAATATAGAATCAGGACCTAATACATGTAATTCATCGAAAGACGATATAAGCATATAATGGATTTAGTAAATTTATACAATTACTACTTTGATAAGGAAAACAAAGAAGTTATTGACTTAAAAAGATTTATTATTGATATAAACATATTGGATGAAAAGTATTTCTAAAATATGTAAAAATATATGAAGTATTTATCTTTATCATTCTTACAAAAAAAAAAATAAAATAAAAATAAAAAATAAAATAAAATGTTAGTAGAAGAGCTGGAAACATTTTTAGGAGTATATAGTTGTTATATTAAAAATGAAGATATACAACTTCTTAAAAATATGATTGATGAAATGCGTTTATATAAAACCATTACCTTCCAGCAAACAGCTACAGGAATGCATAAATTTGATTGCAAGTATTCAAATACAGCAACCACTTGTTCATGTGCATTCTTTTATCAACGATTTCAAACTGTTAAAAGATTATTAGAAGAATATAAAAATTAGAAATTTTGTAACTAAATTTTCGATTTGAATAAACTATAATGTTAAAATACTTTTTTTCATAATTACTTAATTTTTGAGGTCTCATGACCAATATTTTTTTTTAAGTTTATTTGCGGAATTTATGATTCTGTAAGAATAAGTCTGAAAATTTTAAATATGTACGTGTATATACAAGATATTTGTGGAGATGTAAATTTAGATTTTCATAAAATTTCATATAAAATTAATATGAAAAATAATTTAAAGAAGTAGTTATTGTACTGAATATAATAAAAAAAAAAATAAATATAAATAAATTATACAGATATAATATTGGTATAATGAAATCATTGGAATTTTTTAAAACACAACAACATAAATAATAACAAATATATAATAATTAAACATGTTATGTAGAAGAAGAAAATAATATGAAGAAAAAAGGAACAAAACAAAAAATAATGAAGTAGGAATATATGCATTAAGCCGGAAATTATAAATAAATGGAATAGGTCTAGATTTATATTAAATAGTTTAAATGCAAGCAAATATTAAAAAAAACTATTGCAAACAAATTTTTAATAAAATAGTATCAAATAAATATAATTAAGAAACTAAAAATAAATAAAGTATTATAAATTTGCTTTTATCAACATAATAAAAAATAATATTAGAATTGTTAGAGCAAATTCAATGCAATTGTCTACCTTATATAAAATTTCATAGAAAAAATTTACTTTCTCATAGTTTTCACAGGAAATGCAATTTCATATAATTTGAGAATTGAATCTAGGTATATATGAGTTCAATGATCTTAAAAATTGAGATATGTATGAGAAAAAATTGGAAAGAAAAAAAAATAATGAAGTAATAATAGTAAATAAATGAAGTAAGTATAAAACATAAGTAAGATTTCTACTGAAATATCTATAATGCACACAAACTAAAAAAAAATGTAGTTGCAAACAATAATTTATAAAGAAATAGTATCGAAGAAATATAATTAAAGAAACTATAAAATTAAATTTTGAAGAAGACTAAAAACTGATATGAATATGTATATATGAGGCTAATGATTTTAAAAATTAAAATATGAATGCTGTATATATGAGAATAATGAGATTTTATAGAATGGATACATTAATTTTCATGTATGTGTTGTAAGTATTAAGCTTGTTGACTTCGACTTTGGGGGAAATTTAGATAATAATATTAGAATTGTTAAAGAAAATTCAATGCAGTTGTCTACCTCATTTAAAATTTCACAGAAAAAAAATTTCTTTCTCACAGGAAATCCAATTTCATATAATTTTGGAATTGAAATCATGTATGAGAAAAGTTAAAATATGTATGAGAAAAAAAATAGGAAGTAAAAAAAAATAGTAAATAAATGAAGTGAGTATAAAACATGAGTAAGATTTCTACTAAAATATCTATAATGTACACAAACAAAAAAAAAAAAAAAAAAAATGTGGTTGCAAACGATAATTTATAAAGAAATAGTATCGAATAAATATAATAAAAGAAATTATAAAATTAAATTTTGAAGAAGACCAAAAACTGATATGAATTTGTATATATGAGGTTAATGATTTCAGAAATTAAAATATGACTGTATAGGAATTTGTATATACATACGTATGTGGACATGAATAAAAGTATGTATTGTAAGTAATTAAAAAATATATAGTTTTATATATTTATAATAATATAAAAGTAGTAATATGAGTTTTTATAAGAAATATAATAATACATTATGATAATTAAAAAATTTATAACTTGAAAAATATAAAAATAAACTTGTAGCAATAAATTTAAATCTTCAGTATTCTTTAAAACAAAGCAATATAAATAGTTCAACTTCTAATTCATATAATAATCAAACATATTATGTAGAAGAAAAAAATGGTTAAGAAGAAGTAGGAGAAAAAAGAAGGTGGAATAGATTATATTTGTGAAGTAGAGAAGTTTGGAAACTTATGGAATTCTATTATAATATAGTCTTTAATGTAAACCAATGTAAAAATTGTACTTTTAGTCAATAAATAAATTAAAAAAATTTTATATAAAATACTTACATTTGTTTTAACTTTTACATAAAATGGGAATCTAAAAGTAAGTATAAATGTTTGTTTAAATTTCTTTCCCTCATAGCTAGCTATCATCATAAGCATATAGGTATCTATGTATGTATGTCTACATACATATCTATGTATATACGAAGATTTCTACATTCAACTTAAACGAAGAAAAGCAAAGAAATAACATCTTCTCTATGAGATATCCTCCCCGCACATTGGTAACATACCTACAAGCGTTGGAAACACAAAAATGAAACCTAATTGAATATACATACATATATATGTTTATAGTTACATGTCTATATCTTCATAGATGTTTATATGTACATACATTTTTATACATATACATATACATATACATATATATTCTAGTATACTTCTCCTCATAAAACTAGATGTGGTTAAGGTATATTTTATGGATGCTATAACAAAAATCCTATAAAGCAGTGTACTTTTTATGGAAAAAACGTCTAATTTTAAGCAGATGGCGCAATTATCAACAATTATCACTGAGCTTGTCCTATTCAACGCTAGATGTCGCCCAAAAATTCCACATTAGACTGTGTATTTTTTGTGAAAAATGCTTGTGATACACACACAAACACATGTTGTAGATAGGAAGAAACATTAGGGTGGTGTTTTCTAAAAAATCTCCATACAAATTTCTGCCATAATTTGTGTTGCGGTGAGCTAGAATCCCCATATCCACACTACTCATAAAAAGGGGCTAAGAATTATAAAGCTACATTTTTTAGAAGATTTTTGAGTATGCAATTTTGCAGCTCATTCAATTGTAATATAATAATATGCAACATTCAACTTTTTGAAAAATTTCATTGGCTTTTCGGAAATTTTAATTGGAACGGTCTCACATATAACGCAAACACCCTACAGAAAAAAATTACTAAAATCGACGGAAATTTTTACAGCATTGAGAATAGCACTTTTTACACTAAAATTGGTTGGCTACATAACAGTACACTTAGAAATCTCCTCAAAATCTTCTATAAATTCTGGCCGCGCTTTGAAATTTTTAATCCACTTTTAGAAATTTCTACGATTTTTCGGATTTTTCCATAAGCTTAGAAATCCTGCTTAAGGCGATTTTTATTGAAAAATTGTATACATTTTTAAACGAAAATAAGACAGTCAAATTTTCGACAGAACTGTTTGAAATAAATTTAAAAGCTCTGGCGTATGATTTTTTTTTTTTTGAGTCACTGTATATATTTTTCAATAAAATCGACTTTTAACTAGAGCCCTAGATACCCGGGTATCGAGCAATTCGATCTGATCGTTTTTGTTTGAAGCCCGTTTGTTGTTCAAATGCCCGTACAAACATTCGAGAATTCGAGCTTACAAACAAAAAAAATGTGTATCGGAAAAACAAAAATAAAAAAAAACTACATATAAAGAAAAAAAAAAAAATAATAAACAAAAGAAAAAAACAAACTTCAAAATACCCGAATTGTTCAAATGCCCGTACAAACATACGGGTAATAAACAAACAAACAAACAAACTTATACATTGCATATTTATTCCCATTGTAGTTTATACTAATATTATTTGATTAAGATGATAAGTAATTGAAAGAAAACTTGAAATTTAAATAATTGGCGTTACTTTTCTGTTATTAGCATGTTAATAACAGCAATACCGTATAATAATTGTAGCGTTTGTTGAGCCGTAGGGAAGTGCAGGAATCGTAGGAATTTTACCACAAAAGGGCGAATATAAGTACAAAGAATGTAAATTGTGGTAAAATTCCTGCGGTTCTGGCACTTTCCTACGGCTCAACAAACGCTAGAATTATAAGTAATACTTCGTGAAAAAGCGCTAAATTTCGAATTACCAATTTCGAAAAATTACTATTCTCATTGATTTTTTCCTGAAAAAGAAATGTATGCTAATAAAGTCAAAGATGGTTTTATGGTAAAAACGAATCTTTCGGGGGGGTGGGTTTGTCCCCAAAACGCCCCCCCGTTACTACGCCACTGACATGTATTACCACAAGTTAGAACAGTGTACACATCAAGTTTCGTCATAATATCTCAATTATTTGTCTAGTTATGGGCTCAGAAATCTCGTATATTCCTGCTTCTAAAAAGAGGCGGTGCCACGCCCATTTTCCAAAATTTTTGTGTTTTTAGTTTTACGTCCGCAGTTGGACTCCTGCCATAAAATTTCAATGATATATCTTTATATTTGACAGAGATATAGCTTAAAATGTTTTTATTGGGCCACCTTATAATACCCATATATAAAAGTGGGCGTGGTCGTCAACCGATTTTGGCAATTTTTAGTCCAAGCATTTGCCTAAGTAAGTATATCACGCATACCAAATTTCATTGATATATCTTCAACGGTTTCTGAGTTATGACTCATAAAACTTTCAATGTTTGCCCCTTAATAAGTGGGCGTGGCACCGCCCATTTTCCAAAATTTTTGTGTTTTCTGTTTTATGTCCATAGTCTAACTCATTCGACAAAATTTCAGTGATATATCTTTATATTTGACAGAGATATAGCTTGAAATGTTTTTATTAGGTCACTTTATAATATACATATATAAAATAGGGCGTGGCCGTCAACCGATTTTAACAATTTTCCATCCAGATGTTTGCCTGGGTAAGTAAATCACGCATACCAAATTTCATCGATATATCTTCAATGGTTTCTGAGTTATGACATATAAAACTTTCCATGTTTGACCCTTAATAAGTGGGCGTGGCACCGCCCATTTTCCAAAATTTCATCAAATTACTTCATAGGGGCCTGAGCTCAACACGTGGGTAAAATTTCATCGCTCCAGCTATATTAGTGGATGAGAAACCACATTTCCGATTTTTTCTATATAGGAAAATTGGGCGTGGTCATGGTCCGATTTCGCCCATTTTCAATACCAGCCGTCCCGGTCTCGATACCAACTTGCATTTCAAATTTCATCAAAATATCTCAATTTTTGCGGGAGTTAGAGTGTTTACAGACGGACGGACGGACGGACGGACATGGCTCAATCGATTTCTCTTTTCACCCTGATTATAACACCTTTCATGGGAATGAAGTGGTATTATAACTTTGTGCCGAAACACGAATGGTGAAAGTACCAGAAGGAGGCGTGGCAGACCTACCAAAATATATACCAATATGATCAGGATCATAAGCTGAGTCGATTAAGCCATGTCCGCCTGTCTGTCTGTCTGTCTGTCTGTCTGTCTGTTTGATCGCAAACTAGTCCCTCAGTTTTTGAGATATCTGCTTGAAATTCGGAATGTGATTTTGTATTTAGGAGAAGCTGATAATTTGTCGGAATCAGCCGAATCGGTCCACTATAACATATAGCTCCCATACAACCGATTGTTCAGATATGGACATTTTGGTGTATAACTCCTCCATTTTAACAGCTAACGGCCTGAAATTTTGAAGTATTTGTACCCATAGGGACCCAAACGAGATTGCCGAAAATTGTTAAGATCGGACCACTATAACCTATAGCTCCCCTACAACCGATTGTTCAGATATGGACATTTTGGTGTATAACTCCTCCATTTTAACAGCTAACGGAGTGAAATTTTGAAGTATTTGTACCCATATGGGCCCAAACGGGATTACCGAAAATTGTCAAGATCGGACCACTATAACATATAGCTCCCATACAACCGATTGTTCAGATATGCACATTTTGGTGTATAACTCCTCCATTTTAACAGCTAACGGTGTGAAATTTTGAAGTATTTGTACACATATGGGCCCAAACGGGATTACCAAAAATTGTTAAGATCGGACCACTATAACCTATAGCTCCTGTAGTGTCGCTTGTCGTCTGTCCATAGTAAAACCAATGCTTACTAGGAAATTTGCACACCATAGTTGCTTACCGCCATCTACTAGTCATTTCCTAATATACCCAATGGCATTATGTCATTCACGATTTTTCTTTGATCGAAAATTTTATCGCTCTCTACACTTTGTCTGTCAAATCTATCTGGGAACAGTTTTCTCCATATGAGGTTTTCCGCTTTTAGCAAAAATCAACCTCAACCTTTTACATCCTGGATCTTGAGCAGATAAGTTGTGTGAACAAAAATAGTTTTCTTTAACAAGTGGTAAATTAAGTAAAAGTTATCATTTGTAATTTTGATAAATATTGCAAAAAGTTTAATATTTAATAAATATTAAATTGTTTTCCGTTGTTTCTAAAATAAAGTAAGTTTTGATCGGTGAAATAAATTTCAATAAAATTTTGGTGTGATAACTTTAATTTTTATTAAAGATATAACCCATCGATTCTGGCCCACACACGTGGAATTTTAAGACATCCTATTATAGAATATATTCCGCACATAGGTGCCAATTCCGAAATGGGTAAGTTTTCTTTTTGTAAAACCCACGTGGAAAATCCATCCTAAATTAGTGATAATTTTTTTTTTCTCTTTTATTTCTTGTGCAGATTTGGCACCTCGTGAAACCCAAATAAATCCTAATTAGAACCTAATAAATCCCGTACCTAAACCAACGTATTTGCATAATGAATGCCCCACAATTTGCGACAATTAAAACCTAATAAAACGTAGTGAAACCTCATGAAACCAAATAACACTTACCAAGCCCTTATCTAAATCAACGTAGTTGCATAATCAATGTTCATCTAAATGCCACTACGCCAAACCACACCAATTCCTGATATAGATCAACGAATGTAGTTGCATCCATAATCTTCATCCAGTTGCAACTACAAAAATCTATTGAAACCAACTAAAGCCTGTCTAACTTCCGATGCAATAACCCCAAATAAATTCCGATAAGAACTATACATATATTCATCCGATGATTCCGCCACTAATTTAACGCTAGCTAATCCAAAACGTTCTATATAGTCGTCATAATCGTTTAGTGGCACATAAACTCCACAATCATATATGCAAGTATGTATGTGCACCTGTGCCACCATCCAAATTCCCATCGAGACATCTAATGGTACATCTGAGCCACACCGAGAGACATCAGAATTACCGCATAATCATTCCAGCATGTTCCAGCAGACGGACTATAGATGAATTGTAATCAACTAGCCGTCATACCGCAATTAACCATATCGCCGAATTTGTTTTTTTTTTCTCTCTTCGAATCACGTATGAAACCGTCTAATTCGTAAAACATGTTCTAAGACATTTTTTTTGTTGGGTTCGAGAAGATTTAGATCCACCCTAATATCATTTAAATAGCCGTAATGAAGTTGTTTGTTACATAGAAAGCACATCCATAGGTGAAATTAATTGCATAGAAAAGAATTTCTATTCAACATAACTAATCTAAGCTAAATGCATAAGAAGAAAGATTTGAATTAATGGATTTTAAAATTTGAAATGAAAAGTCATATTAGTTTTTGTAGAAACATAATTCAGAGTAAACAAAATCTGGATTTTTGTAACATAGTGTAACCTAATGTAGGAACATCTGTTCCCACTGCACTTTTAGAGATTTAGTTTATTGCTTAAATATTTATAGTTAAAGGGAGAGATTTTTCTTCATCTATACAATTAAACATATTTGTACATATGTAAGTACAAACAGGTTTTGAGCGGCGAAAATCAAAGTGTAGGAAAATGGAAATTGCCAATGTACATAATATGCATACTCACTAATCAATTCCAGCAATATCGCTCATCAAAAGTACACACGCACCGAAAGATCTTTCGTCGTGGGACACATGATGTATGTAAGTGATCTCTTTATTTATTAATTATGTATAAACTCTCTTACTTTGCATAAATATGTATATTGGTAGAGATTTTATTTAGAGCACAATTTTGTTTTCAAGCTTTCCTTTGCATTTTGCATTTCGTCAACCGCAGAACCAAAAGAACTTTCATGCCGTGCAGGTCATAATATATGCTAAGCGCATGAAAATCCCACATTTACATGTATGTAGGTATGTATGGTGATTTTTTTTGGTGAAAAATCTTTACCTTTCCCTAATATTTAAATTATAAGATTACCATACATACATATACATATATCTAGGCGCCTGTATACTTACATGAGAAAATTTTCCCAAAGTAAAACAAAAACAACTACAACATAAATCTTAGCTATACCTATGTATATATATGTATGCAGGCATATATATTTTGTTTTTTTTTGTACGCGCACCGCCGTGCATATTTTTATATACTCATATACCCCGTAGCATATGCATATATGTATATACATTTTCTTTATGAAATATATTTTAGGCTTAAGCTTTTGTGAACCTTTGATAACAAAAACATTAGTTTCCTTTAAGTTCATTGAGATTGTTTGAAATGAATTTCAGTGTAAATAAAGTTTTTGTAACATGTATTTAAATTATGTTTTGAGGTAATTATTTTGGTGGAACCATGCATCGAGGATATGTGAATAGGGACATTAAGGTGTGACCTTTTTCTGTTTCTTTTGAGGGATCACTATAGAATTTGATATTGGTAATAAGTGATCATGGTAGGGTGGGCAATCTCAGTTGTTGCGCCGGCACCTAGCAACAACAACAACATCAAACAGTTGATCGACATAATCAGTTGGAGTCATTCTACCTTGTCTATAGTCTTCCCTATCTCAAATCGTTAATGTGTAGTCCCCGCTTCCTTTATTCCCCCTTTTTACCTACCATAGCACGCGAATTTTTTTTTTGTTTGTTTTATTAGTAGTGCGAGCAAACCACCCAGCAGTTTCTATTAACCCACCCCAAGCCGACGTTGCTGAGCCGGTACAAGCGCGTGCTCGCTGCTCGAGTGAAAACAACACCAGCTCGTTATAGCTTTACTACGTTATATGCTACAGTTTTATAAATAAAATAAATAAAAATGGCGCCCAACGTGGGGCCTGACTGTCTGAAAGAAAGAGTTATCTTCTGTATTCAAACATGTTAGGCGTAACCCTTAAAATATCTCGAGTAAATTAAACCTTCACTCTCAGTTTTATTTCCCGTCCAACCTTTGTCCTATTGTTCGGCTTGTAGGTTTGTCGAAATCGCTTAGCTTCGACATGGCTTGAGATACCAAACCTAAGCATAAGTTGAACATTGCATGCGTTTATGTTTGATTTCATTGATACGCTAGTTTAAAACCTTCAACATAGGACTAGATTCTGAAGTCAGTTTATAGCATAAGCCATTTGATTCCTTGTATTACCATCAGTTGGCATAGTTGATTCCTGGAGTAAGGTTTTTACGTGGTCTAGAACTACGGCCTTCCGCTTCATCATATTCCTACTGGTAGTAGTACCCTAAACTTCCAGCATTATCGATTTTTTTTTATTTTTCTGCAATAGTACATGCAAGTGTCTGTTGAATGTCTAAGTTGTGAAGCCAGTTATTCAGTTCTCGTCCGGATCTGACTTCGAGTTAGCCACTGAATTGAATGAGTTTGGTGAATGGCAAAACATTTCAGACTTAAACTTTCTAGCTTACCTTTGCTTTGAACAAACATATCTTTTTTTTTGTTTTTTTTGTCAGGTGACACCTTTTTGTTTGTTCTTGCAAGGGTTTGGCTTCATTTTCTTCTACTGAAACGTTGAGTTCATGTTTGCTTGGAAACAATTTCCATGGTGGAAAACTGTGAATTGTCCGCTTTCATGGATTCAGTGACTCAGAATATCTTTAGTATTCTCCACTTTTACTTCTTTTCACACATATCTAGCTGTAAATCTACAAGAGTTGTCGATCATCTCTGTTCACAAGAATCGTTTGCATGGTTTCCAAAAATTTTGTTTTTTTTTGCTTTTGAGCTTTAGATACCTTTTTGTTGCGATTATCGATTCGTTTATTTAAATTTTTTTTATATTTTTTTTGCTATATTTTTTTTATTTTGTCGAGATATAATGCCATTAAGGCATAGCCGCGAAGACTTAACCAGTGGTGAGGAATCGCAAGCTCATTGCTTCATCTGCACCTTAGCTATCGAGCATAAGTCTCAGTTCCTAAGAACACATTGTGACCATACCTTTCATAGAGGTTGCTTTAACACGAAAGTAGGAACTCAAGCCAATAAGCTTTGCCCAGTCTGCAAGACAGCTTTGAATACCTCAGCAACAGCTTTATTGGACAACCCTACTTCTAGCCAATCTTTATCTGGCCCAGCACCAACCCCAACTAGAATAACTAGGTCACAATCTAAACGTACCGCACAACAAGATTTAGCTATGGCTTCTACTAGTGGAAATAGTATGAATGCCAATCCTGGAAATACCGCTTTATTATCAGCCAATCAATCTGATACGCCAGTCTTCAGTCTTGGAGGACTACAAAAGTCGATTGAAGACGCATTAATTGCCGCTACTACGAGACAAACTGAGTTGTTGTCCAGAACTCTTGAAACAGGATTGGATAGGATTTCCCTCCGTATATCCTCTCAAGGTTCAAACGAGGAAAGATCTACGAATGTTGGGATGCCGACACTCCCCGAAGTGGAGAACCAAACATTTCAACAAATGTTAGGTTTACATTCTCGTGCTTCTGACTCACCACATATTCCATCAGGCTCTAGTAGCACCCTTACAAATGTGCGACCAGATCGCATTAGTCAGATCATATTGAACTGGAAACTTAGTTTTTCAGGTCGGTCTTCTATGTCAGTTGAAGATTTTATTTATAGAATTGAAGCCCTGACAAGACAAACACTTGACGGAAATTTTGATTTGCTTGCTCGTAACGCTAGTAATCTCTTTGAGGGAAGCGCTAGTGAATGGTTTTGGAGATATCATAAAAGTGTTTCCGTTGTTGAATGGAATGGTTTGCGTACAGCGTTGAAAGCTCATTACAAGGATGATCGGACCGATCATAGTATTCGAAACGAGATGCTGCAACGTAAACAGAAATCACATGAATCCTTCGACCAGTTTTATGAGGCCATTATTGTACTGAATGACAGACTTTCCCGGCCTTTACCTGAACTTTCGCTTATTGAAATCTTGCGGTCAAATTTACTGCCAGAAATTCAGCGAGAAATTTTATATGAGCCATCAAAAACCTTTGCCGACTTACGCCAGCTTGTGCGTAAAAGAGAAATATTTTTGAAAGATTTGTTTAAATCCCAAATACCTGCCCCTCACTCGGTTAGTCGTAAGAAGATAAATGAAATCCAGTTACCTTCAGCCGACCTCTACGAATATAGCGATGAGGAGGACCATGAGATAGATGCAATGTCACTCGAATGTTGGAATTGCAAAGGAACCGGACATCGTTACCAAGATTGCGTAGCCGAACGTCGAGTATTTTGCTATGGTTGTGGGCAGCCAAACACCTATAAGCCCACCTGTAGCAAATGCAGCCCAAAAAACTTACAAGGGCGTGCACCCAAGATAAGTGCACGCAAACAAATCACGTCGAAAGCGACGAACACGGACTAGAGAGCTTATCACTATCTCCTAGTGCCAATATCCCTGAATTTACTACCATACCGATTCACAAGCTTATGAAGACAGATTCAGAAGTTTGTAATGCTAAATATTCAACCCCTGATTTTTCTAGCGCTAAGTCTCGATCACAACTGCGTAGACTAGCGTATAATAAATTTCGCAAGATAGAACGCAAGAAAATTATTGCCGCCGTGATCGGAAGATCACAGGATTTTCGTCCTTATGCCAAAGTAAATCTACTAGAACGTACCATGGTAGGTTTAATGGATACAGGAGCCTCTATTAGTTGTATCGGTGGCGATTTTGCTCGCGAAATTGTGGAATCATCAACAGCTTATCAACCATTGTTATCTACTGTCCGCACTGCCGATGGCCATTCGCAAAATATTATTGGTAAGCTGAAGACACCAGTAACATATCAAGGAGAAACGCAACCGATATTATTTTATATTGTGCCGTCTTTATCACAAGACTTATATCTTGGTATAGACTTTTGGGGTAGATTTGATTTGCTGCCAAAGAGTTTAATGGAGAATTGCATAGGATGCCTAGATATGGAAGATCCGATGATGAGACCGTTGACGTCGGAGCAGCGAAATCAGTTAAATTTCGTTATTAACAAATTCCCGTCTTTTGCCAAACAAGGTTTAGGACGCACCACTGTGCTCATGCACACAATTGACGTAAATGGATCCACTCCAATTAAACAGCGCCACTATCCTGTATCTCCAGCAATAGAAAAATTAATGTATGACGAATTAGATCGAATGTTGTCGTTAGGAGTAATCGAAGAGTCGTCTAGTTCTTGGTCTTCTCCAGTAGTGTTAGTTAGAAAACCAGGAAAAGTACGACTCTGTTTAGATAGTAGAAAGCTTAACGAAGTTACAGTCAAGGATGCATATCCTATGCCCTTCATAGATGGTATACTTAGTAGGTTACCCAAAGCTGAGTATATCACCAGTCTCGATTTAAAGGACGCCTTTTGGCAAATACCTTTGGACCCTAAATCACGTGACAAGACCGCATTTACAGTGCCAGGCCGCCCTCTTTATCACTTCACGGTGATGCCGTTTGGCCTATGTAACGCGCCCCAGACTATGTCAAAATTAATGGACAAAATAATTCCGCCCCATTTACGCAATGAAGTGTTTATTTATCTGGATGACTTACTTATTGTTTCTGATACCTTTCAACGTCATCTTAGTGTCTTAAAGGAAGTTTCATCGCAAATAGAAACAGCTGGCCTGACGATTAATGTGCAAAAAAGCAAGTTTTGCTTAAAAGAAGTGCACTATTTAGGCCATGTTATAGGTAACGGCACAATAAGTACTGATCCCGATAAGGTTGCCGCAATTGTTGATTATCCAGTGCCGCGCTCTGTAAAACAGGTGCGCCGTTTTCTGGGAATGACGGGATGGTACCATAAGTTCATCAAGAATTATGCTTCCATCGCCACCCCTCTTACCGACGCGCTAAAGAAGAAACGTAAGTTCGAATGGACAGAGGATGCCCAGAAATCATTTGAAGCTTTGAAAGCTCAGATGATAAAAGCTCCTGTCTTGCACAGCCCAGATTTTAACTCGCCGTTTTACATACATTGTGATGCTAGTCACACTGGTATAGGTGGAGTACTCATGCAAATTAATAGCGATGGCGATGAGATTCCCATCGCCTTTATGTCTCGTAAATTGAACAAGTGCCAGCGAAGTTATTCGGTTACAGAGAAGGAATGTTTAGCCGCAATAATGAGCATTAAGAAATTTCGACCTTATGTTGAAGGACACGATTTCACCGTAATTACGGATCACGCGTCCTTAAAGTGGCTTATGTCCCAGTCTGATCTTAGTTCCCGCCTAGCTCGTTGGGCTCTCAAATTACAAGGCTATACCTTCAAGATACAACATAGGAAAGGTACGCAGAATGTTGTACCTGACGCTTTATCTCGTACATTTACAGATGATTTGTCTGCCCTTACTACCGAACATTTTATCGATCTGAACTCTGAGCATTTTAAATCTGAGGAATATGAAAAGTTGAAAGCCAAAGTTACGGAGAACGCTTCTCATTTACCCGATATTAAAGTCATTGACAATTTTGTGTATCGCCGTTCGGAGCATGCCTCTGGCGAAAAAGTAGCAGATGATTTAGTTTGGAAGTTGTGGCTTCCACGCGAGTTAATTCCAATAGCTATAAAATTAGCGCATGATGATCCGCTTGCCTCGCATGGAGGTATAAACAAAACATTGGAGAGAATACGTCGTCTTTATTACTGGCCTAATTTAGTTTCCGATGTGAGAGATTACATTAATAATTGCTCTGTTTGTAAGTGCACGAAACACCCTAATCGAGTGTTACGACCCCCATTAGGGAATCTTGCGGAAACTAGCAGATTTTTCCAAAGATTATATATTGACTTTTTAGGACCATATCCTAGGTCTCGTTCTGGGAACATCGCAATTTTAGTTGTTTTGGATCATTTTTCTAAGTTCCCATTTTTAAAGCCTGTCCGGAAACTGACAGCTGAATCCATTGTACGCTTCATGGAAGAAGATCTCTTCCACTGTTTCGGAGTACCAGAAGTAATAGTATCGGACAATGGCGTTCAATTTAAGTCTCACATTTTTAATGCGTTGCTCGATAAATATGGTGTTCATCACTCATATACTGCCGTTTATGCTCCACAAGCCAATGCCTCAGAAAGAGTTAATCAATCTGTACTATCGGCCATCAAAGCATACATACACCCTGATCAGTCCAATTGGGATGCTCAACTCAGTAGCATTTGCTCTTCGCTGCGTTCGAGTTTCCACACAGCCATTAACGCAACCCCTTATCGACTTGTATTTGGTCAGCATATGATCACAAACGGATCTACATACAAATTACTTAGAAATTTGAATTTGCTTGAAGATCGCTCAGTTCAATTCGATAGGGATGATTCATTTAACATATTAAGAACCAAAGCGGCTGATGTTATGAAGAACCAACATAGCCGCAATGAAAGATCTTACAACTTGAGGAGTCGAAACGTTTCCTTCGCTGTAGGCCAAGAAGTGTACCGTAGAAACTTTCAGCAAAGTAATTTTACCAAAGGATTTTCTCACAAGTTAGCACCTACTTTCCTGAAAGCCAGAGTAGCACGCAAACTTGGAAATTGCTATTATGAACTTGAAGATTTGCAAGGTCGCCCAGTAGGAAAATTTCACGTAAAAGACATAAAGCAATAGTTATTTTTTTTTGCTCCAAGCGTGGATCACTCTTTGCTGGTTATTCCCCGCAAGTGTGATCTTGGTGGAGGGGACTTGTAGTGTCGCTTGTCGTCTGTCCATAGTAAAACCAATGCTTACTAGGAAATTTGCACACCATAGTTGCTTACCGCCATCTATTAGTCATTTCCTAATATACCCAATGGCATTATGTCATTCACGATTTTTCTTTGATCGAAAATTTTATCGCTCTCTACACTTTGTCTGTCAAATCTATCTGGGAACAGTTTTCTCCATATGAGGTTTTCCGCTTTTAGCAAAAATCAACCTCAACCTTTTACATCCTGGATCTTGAGCAGATAAGTTGTGTGAACAAAAATAGTTTTCTTTAACAAGTGGTAAATTAAGTAAAAGTTATCATTTGTAATTTTGATAAATATTGCAAAAAGTTTAATATTTAATAAATATTAAATTGTTTTCCGTTGTTTCTAAAATAAAGTAAGTTTTGATCGGTGAAATAAATTTCAATAAAATTTTGGTGTGATAACTTTAATTTTTATTAAAGATATAACCCATCGATTCTGGCCCACACACGTGGAATTTTAAGACATCCTATTATAGAATATATTCCGCACATAGGTGCCAATTCCGAAATGGGTAAGTTTTCTTTTTGTAAAACCCACGTGGAAAATCCATCCTAAATTAGTGATAATTTTTTTTTTCTCTTTTATTTCTTGTGCAGATTTGGCACCTCGTGAAACCCAAATAAATCCTAATTAGAACCTAATAAATCCCGTACCTAAACCAACGTATTTGCATAATGAATGCCCCACAATTTGCGACAATTAAAACCTAATAAAACGTAGTGAAACCTCATGAAACCAAATAACACTTACCAAGCCCTTATCTAAATCAACGTAGTTGCATAATCAATGTTCATCTAAATGCCACTACGCCAAACCACACCAATTCCTGATATAGATCAACGAATGTAGTTGCATCCATAATCTTCATCCAGTTGCAACTACAAAAATCTATTGAAACCAACTAAAGCCTGTCTAACTTCCGATGCAATAACCCCAAATAAATTCCGATAAGAACTATACATATATTCATCCGATGATTCCGCCACTAATTTAACGCTAGCTAATCCAAAACGTTCTATATAGTCGTCATAATCGTTTAGTGGCACATAAACTCCACAATCATATATGCAAGTATGTATGTGCACCTGTGCCACCATCCAAATTCCCATCGAGACATCTAATGGTACATCTGAGCCACACCGAGAGACATCAGAATTACCGCATAATCATTCCAGCATGTTCCAGCAGACGGACTATAGATGAATTGTAATCAACTAGCCGTCATACCGCAATTAACCATATCGCCGAATTTGTTTTTTTTTTCTCTCTTCGAATCACGTATGAAACCGTCTAATTCGTAAAACATGTTCTAAGACATTTTTTTTGTTGGGTTCGAGAAGATTTAGATCCACCCTAATATCATTTAAATAGCCGTAATGAAGTTGTTTGTTACATAGAAAGCACATCCATAGGTGAAATTAATTGCATAGAAAAGAATTTCTATTCAACATAACTAATCTAAGCTAAATGCATAAGAAGAAAGATTTGAATTAATGGATTTTAAAATTTGAAATGAAAAGTCATATTAGTTTTTGTAGAAACATAATTCAGAGTAAACAAAATCTGGATTTTTGTAACATAGTGTAACCTAATGTAGGAACATCTGTTCCCACTGCACTTTTAGAGATTTAGTTTATTGCTTAAATATTTATAGTTAAAGGGAGAGATTTTTCTTCATCTATACAATTAAACATATTTGTACATATGTAAGTACAAACAGGTTTTGAGCGGCGAAAATCAAAGTGTAGGAAAATGGAAATTGCCAATGTACATAATATGCATACTCACTAATCAATTCCAGCAATATCGCTCATCAAAAGTACACACGCACCGAAAGATCTTTCGTCGTGGGACACATGATGTATGTAAGTGATCTCTTTATTTATTAATTATGTATAAACTCTCTTACTTTGCATAAATATGTATATTGGTAGAGATTTTATTTAGAGCACAATTTTGTTTTCAAGCTTTCCTTTGCATTTTGCATTTCGTCAACCGCAGAACCAAAAGAACTTTCATGCCGTGCAGGTCATAATATATGCTAAGCGCATGAAAATCCCACATTTACATGTATGTAGGTATGTATGGTGATTTTTTTTGGTGAAAAATCTTTACCTTTCCCTAATATTTAAATTATAAGATTACCATACATACATATACATATATCTAGGCGCCTGTATACTTACATGAGAAAATTTTCCCAAAGTAAAACAAAAACAACTACAACATAAATCTTAGCTATACCTATGTATATATATGTATGCAGGCATATATATTTTGTTTTTTTTTGTACGCGCACCGCCGTGCATATTTTTATATACTCATATACCCCGTAGCATATGCATATATGTATATACATTTTCTTTATGAAATATATTTTAGGCTTAAGCTTTTGTGAACCTTTGATAACAAAAACATTAGTTTCCTTTAAGTTCATTGAGATTGTTTGAAATGAATTTCAGTGTAAATAAAGTTTTTGTAACATGTATTTAAATTATGTTTTGAGGTAATTATTTTGGTGGAACCATGCATCGAGGATATGTGAATAGGGACATTAAGGTGTGACCTTTTTCTGTTTCTTTTGAGGGATCACTATAGAATTTGATATTGGTAATAAGTGATCATGGTAGGGTGGGCAATCTCAGTTGTTGCGCCGGCACCTAGCAACAACAACAACATCAAACAGTTGATCGACATAATCAGTTGGAGTCATTCTACCTTGTCTATAGTCTTCCCTATCTCAAATCGTTAATGTGTAGTCCCCGCTTCCTTTATTCCCCCTTTTTACCTACCATAGCACGCGAATTTTTTTTTTGTTTGTTTTATTAGTAGTGCGAGCAAACCACCCAGCAGTTTCTATTAACCCACCCCAAGCCGACGTTGCTGAGCCGGTACAAGCGCGTGCTCGCTGCTCGAGTGAAAACAACACCAGCTCGTTATAGCTTTACTACGTTATATGCTACACTCCCCTACAACCGATATTCAGATATACACATTTTGGTGTATAACTCCTCCACTTTAGCAGCTAACGGCGTGAAATTTTGAAGTATTTGTACCCATATGGGCCCAAACAGGGTTACTGAAAATTGTCAAGATCGGACCACTATAACATATAGCTCCCCTACAACCGATTGTTCAGATATGGACATTTTGGTGTATAACTGCTCCATTTTAACAGCTAACGGCGTGAAATTTTGAAGTATTTGTACCCATATGGGCCCAAACGGGATTACCGAAAATTGTCAAGATCGGACCACTATAACATATAGCTCCCATACAACCGATTGTTCAGATATGCACATTTTGGTGTATAACTCCTCCATTTTAACAGCTAACGGTGTGAAATTTTGAAGTATTTGTACACATATGGGCCCAAACGGGCTTACCAAAAATTGTTAAGATCGGACCACTATAACATATAGCTCCCATACAACCGATTGTTCAGATATGGACATTTTGGTGTATAACTCCTCCATTTTAACAGCTAACGGCGTGAAATTTTGAAGTATTTGTACCCATATGGGCCCAAACGGGATTACCGAAAATTGTCAAGATCGGACCACTATAACATATAGCTCCCATACAACCGATTGTTCAGATATGCACTTTTGGGTGTATAACTCCTCCATTTTAACAGCTAACGGTGTGAAATTTTGAAGTATTTGTACACATATGGGCCCAAACGGGATTACCTAAAATACATATAGCTCCCATACAACCGATTGTTCAGATATGGACATTTTGGTGTATAACTCCTCCATTTAAATAGCCAAGACACCATTTTTTCTAATAAATCTTTCCATAAATGAACCCACAGAATTAAAATTATAAATTAAACTTAATCCGGCTATGTACATACATAGGTAACTTTTCATTTCCCCACTCATGAAAGGTATGAAGTCTTCGGTACGGCCGAAGACAGCCGCGCTTTTACTTGTTTCACTTTATTTTTACATCAAATAGCTTCTTTCGATAGAAGACGTTTTGTCACAACGACTTCGCGACTGAATGAGAGACAAAATAGCTTCTTCAAAATAACAAAGCACTTTTTTTGAAAAATGCATTTGACAAAAAAGCTTAAATTTAAAGAAGTTGATTTGTCAAATGCAACTTGCGGAAATTACTCAGACGATAAATAAAGAGAAGCTTTTTTGCCAAATGTACGTTACGCTTTTTCCGTTTGAATTTTTTTTAAATTCCAGCTTATTAGAAAGATCTTTTGTCAAAGGCATTTTTGAAAAATTAAGATATAAGTTGTTTTTGAACCACGCTAACTTTTGAAATAACGGTCGTAAGAAAACGCTGATAAGACAGAAATATGCGCATTGAAAAATCATATATTAGGTAGAAATCTTGGGAAATTGTCTTATGTCGATAGAAGTTGTTTTGTCAAATGTCCACAGATATGTGCTTTTACTACTTGTAGTAAAATTTCAGCAAAATCGATTTGTAACCACGCCTACTTAAAAAAAATTGTAAAACTCCCTTTGGAAACTTATGACGTGGCATCTTTGTAACTAAAAGTCATAAAGGGATGAAATTTTGCACTAACAAGAATATTTTAGGCTTGGTCTGATGAGAGATAAAACTGTTGATAATGGGTGTGGCCACGCCCACATTATGCTGTACCCTCTCTAAATAATAGCTTAAAAAACTAAAAAACACGCTTTAATCTTAAAAATCGTACTAAAAATTGAGAAATAATTTAATTAGAAACAAAATGATGAACGAAAATATAAGTATTTAAGGAAAAGCGTGGGGGTGCTCAATAATATTTGAACATGAAAATATTCGACTCGTACAAAAATATAATTAGTGGCGAAATTAAAGAGTACGATATATGTATGAAATCTTAAAAAAGTCAAAATAAAAATATTAGTAAAAAAACACCGATTTTAAATATTTTTTGACATACTGAGCACCCGACGCTTTTCCTTAAATACTTATATTTTCGTTCATCATTTTGTTTCTAATTAAATTATTTCTAAATTTTTAGTAAGATTTTTAACATTAAAGCGTGTTTTTTAATTTTTTTAAGCTATTATTTATTTAGGCTAAAAGTTACTTGTACACATTTAGATTCGTTGACCTTAATTCTCAACTTAGTAAGCCATTCTTCTAAAGTTTTTTTGTGTCTCAGAAATTGGATAGTAGCAGTTGTGGGATTTGCGTGCACACTCGGTATAGCCGTATCATCTGCGAAGGTAGACGTGACAAGGCTCGCGTTAGTTGGCAGATCGCTTGCGTAAATTAAGTATAATACAGGCCCCTGAACGCTACCTTGTGGAACTTCAGCAGAAATTGGATGGCTTTCGGTTGTAAAACTTTTGTGCCTTACTCGAAATTTTCTACCTGTTAAAAAGCTTTCTAGGATCCCGCAGAGATTATAAGGAAGTGTTTGTTTTATTTTATGCAAGAGCCCTTCTAGCCATACTTTATCAAAAGCTTGTGCCACATCTAGGAATAGGGCAGTGCAATATCGTTTGGTTTCAAAAATTGACCTTATTTCTGAAACTATTCTATGCAGTTGTTCTATCGTACCGTGCTGCTATCTAAATCCGAATTGGTGACTTGGTATGGTTTCGTGCAGTTCTAAGATGGGCTGAATTTTTTTCAGCAACAATTTTTCGAATAGTTTGGAAAAGATAGATATTAAGCTTATTGGCCTGTAAGAGCTTACTATTGTCGGGCCTTTGCCTGGTTTTGGGATCATAATAATTTCAGATAATTTCCATGGATTAGGAAAGTGACATAATCGGAGGATACTATTGAATATGTATAGTAATTGCTTAATAGCTACTATGGGAAGAGCTTTTAACATTTCACCTGTTATTCTGTGATAACCTGGTGCTTTCTTATTCTCTATGTCTTTGGATATAGTTTTATTCAAGTCGTCTAGTTTAAAACCAAGTTGTATTGCTGGTAATTGTGGTGTATTTTCTTGGAGAATATTTTGGCCTTCATTTGGAGTAAATACATTTAAAAGATGGGTTGCAAAAGCTATTCCTTTTTCGTGGTCACTTCGAGAAAATTCACCATTTTGCATTCGTATTGGAGGATCCTGCTGAACCGGCCGTTTTAGATATTTGAGAGAGCGCCACAAGGAATAATCTGTACAGGATGTGGCCGTGAGGGACTTAATTCTATTTTGAAATTTTGTTTCCCTTTTCTCCTCTAGGAGCATTTGGAGCTCTTTCGTGTATTTTTTTAGCTCGTTTTTCAGAGTTGGAGATCGCAACCTTTGCCAGTCTCTCATAAGTTGCCTTTTCTTGGAAACTAGCTCAATGATATCGTTTTCATTGAAAGGACTAAAGCTTTGCTGCTGGGGTGGGTTAGGACGTAATGGCGTTGAAACCTTTGCTGCCACTTGCAGTAAGTTTGTGAAGTCAATTATCGCATATTCCACTTCGGCGGCTGATTTAAGGCTCACATTTGGATTAATATGCGAACTTATAAACTTTCTGTACTTCAGCCAATTCGTAAATCTATTAGTTAACCTTGGGTTCAGTTCGTTTAAAGTTGGAAGGGTTTTCATAGATATGACGCAAGCAGAGTGATCAGACGATAGGTCAAAAAGTGATTCTATCTGAAGTATTTCCCGTTCGAGGCAGCGAGTTACCCCAAAAACTATGAGGTCGGGAGTTTTGTTCCTATCAGTGGGCCAATATGTTGGCTGTCCTGTTGATATAATGTCAAGACCTTTGCTTTGGATTGCTTTGAACAGGGTTCTTCCCTTTGGGGTTATTAACCTAGATCCCAAAAATTATGTTTAGCATTGTAATCACCTGCTGCTAGAAATCTCGTGCCTAACTTGGAAAAGAATTCAGTGAATTGGTAATGTGCTATATTAAAACGGGGAAGGCAGTATATTGCAGATACAGTTAGTCCGCCAGACTTGTCATCTACGTGCACTGATGTTGAGTGTATATCGAGCCGTATGCGCCGGAAAGATGTAAAAGCCATGATATCCGATTTTCATTTTTTTGTAGAAATGGCTTACTTGTCATCACCCTCACCTTCTCCAGAAATTTTATGCCTGAAAAATGTACCATTATGAAAAGCAATTTTGATGTAAGTACACAATTTCAGTTTGTTTATTTTTTTTTTTGTGAGTACGAAGTGGCTCTTACATCTTTTTTTCCTTTTCAAATTATTGAAGACTAGTGACTAATAAACAAATTTAACGGCTTTTTGTTAGATTTTAACCAATGGATATATCACTTTGAAGCCTTTTACTTTATATTTTATTACATATTGATGACCAGTAGGGTTTTATTTCATTTCATGCATTCACATCTAGATAATTTCCCTGCACACTTAGGTGCTTAAGGTGATGAATCTGGTGAGAGATTTCATCAGAACTTAACAGTTTTTGAAAGGCGATATCAAGGATCTTGGAAGAAGGATATGATAGGAGATAGTTGGGCAATCATACGTGAGACAAATCCAGCAAATTACAAAAGAATAGTCAAAAGTACTTACATCCCCACTATTTATCCTATCCTTAAAATCGCGAAATGCAATTTTTATTGAATTAATTTTATATCCTATTCATCGCTATTTTGAGAGACATTGTGCACTTCAAAACTGATAATAAATTGAAAGAAATAATATTAAATGCTACTCCTTAATAAAATTTTATAAAGAAACCGAAAATTTTGGGTTAAGGACTTTCAATAAAAATAGGTTAATATAAATACTGGTAGATCCAATGTTCACATTTAAATTCTCTATAGGATAGGATGGCTAACTTTTTCTCCCCATACAATTTTGCGGACTTTAGGACAGTCGAGCCTGAAATTTCTTAAATAAAATTAGACCTTTTTCCAATGTTTTCCATTCGTTTTGCGATTGTAACCAAACTACTTGACCAATTTTTAAGTGTGGAGGCAAAAAATGTTTACTGGAATTCCTTTTACCAGTTCTTCTTAGTTTGATGCACTTATGTGATGAAATGTCTTGCGTATATGGCTTTTTCTACTTTTTTACCGATATCTCAGAAACTGAATCTGCCACAAAAAAATGGAAATGATATTCGAAATCAGCGTAAAATTTCCCTTTAAAAGAGTATTATTTTATTTTTGGTGGTTAAAGTTGATCAAAAATTGTCGAAAAGCAAAAAAAAAGAAATCGATAAATAAAACTAAAAAAAAAATTATAAAAAACCTTCTCCTGAACATTTTTGAATTTGGCTTTTACAACTTTCCGGCGCATACGGCTCGATATAGTCTTTGCAATATTCTTCTAGCACGCTTAATCCTCTTTCTTATAAGTATCCCGGTTCCGCCTCTAGCTTTCCTTCGGGGTGCTTAGTATTATAGAACACATAGCCATCTATGCTAAAATTATTAAACTTAGTAAGATGGGTTTCAGACACTAACATTACGTCGATTTGGTGATTTTCCAAGAAAACTTGAAGTTCATTGCGATGTTGGCCTATGCCGTTAGCATTCCAGAAACCTATATTGAGAGAATTCATGGTCTTGACAAAATTGTTTGAAGTAGGAGGTTCTGATTCCTAATCAATTCTTGCATCATGTTTTGCATTGACTTCATATGGTCTTGCATCATTTGCACAAAATTATTCAGGGTTTTTTCGAGGGAAATCGATGGAGTGGGATTTTCTTGCACCTCAGACGGTGGAATGCCTTTAAGAACATCGGAATATGTACCGGAATAGGTACATTGCTAGCATGGTTTAGTACTGTTTTGGATTTTGGAACCGGTATATTGTTCACATTTTTTATACTCAGCTGTACTAGTACACAGAGTATTATAATTTTGATTTCATAACGGTGGATTGTAACATAATGAAATAATCGAGATAGATATGGACTTATATATATCAAAATGATCAGGGTGAAAAGAGAAATCGATTGAGCCATGTCCGTCCGTCCGTCCGTCCGTCCGTCCGTCCGTCCGTCCGTCCGTCCGTCCGTCCGTCCGTCCGTCCGTACGCACGATAACTTGCGTAAAAATCGAGATATTTTGATGAAATTTGAAATGCAAGTTGGTATCGAGACTGGGACGGTTGGTATTGAAAATGGGCGAAATCGGACCATGACCACGCCCACTTTTCCTATATAGAAAAAATCGGATATTTGGTATCTCAGCCACTAATATAGCTAGAGTGATAAAATTTTACCCACGTATTGAGCTCAGGCCCTTATGAAGAAATTTGATGAAGTTTTGGAAAATGGGCGGTGCCACGCCCACTTATTAAGGGTCAAACATTGAAAGTTTTATATGTCATAACTCAGAAACCGTTGAAGATATATCGATGAAATTTGGTATGCGTAATTTGCTTACTTAGACAAATGTTTTGACGAAAAATTATCAAAATCGGTTGACGGCCACGCCCACTTTTATATATGGGAACTATAAAGGGGCCTAATAAAAACATTTTAAGCGATATCTCTGTCAAATATAAAGATCTATCACTGAAATTTTGTGGCAGGAGTCCAACTATGGACGTAAAACAAAAAGTACAAAAAGTTTGGAAAATGGGCGGTGCCACGCCCACTTATTAAGGGGCAAACATTGAAAGTTTTATATGTCATAACTCAGAAAGCGTTGAAGGTATATCGATCAAATTTGGTATGCGTAATTTGCTTACTTAGACCAATGTTTTGGCGAAAAATTATCAAAATCGGTCGACGGCCACGCCCACTTTTATATATGGGAACTATAAAGGGGCCTAATAAAAACATTTTAAGCGATATCTCTGTCAAATATAAAGATCTATCACTGAAATTTTGTGGCAGGAGTCCAACTACGGACATAAAACAAAAAATACAAAAATTTTTGAAAATGGGCGGTGCCACGCCCACTTATTAAGGGTCAAACATTGAAAGTTTTATATGTCATAACTCAGAAACCGTTAAAGATATATCGATGAAATTTGGTACGCGTAATATATATACTTAGCCAAATGTGTGGACGAAAAATTACCAAAATCGGTGGACGACCACGCCCACTTTTATATATGGGTATTATAAAGTGACCTAATGAAATAATTTTTAGCGATATCTCTGTGAAATATAAAGATAATTCATTGAAATTTTGTGACATGAGTTCTACAATAGACCGGAAACAAAAAATAAAAAAAGTTTATAAAATGGGCGTGGCACCGCCTCTTTTTATACAAAGAAATCTACGAGCCTATTACTCGACAAATAACTGAGATATTATGACGAAACTTGGTTTATGCACTTTTATAACTTGTGTTAATAGACACGCAAAAATGTATTGAAATCGGTTTATGACCACGCCTACTTTTTAACAAAGATATTTCTGGAACACCCATTTGGAATTTGTAACGTGAAGTCTTTGTAACTAAAAGTCATAGAGGGATGCAATTTTGCACTAACAATAATATTTATATGCTTATTTGGATGATTGATACAAATTTTGAAAATGGGCGTGGCTGCGCCCTGTTTATGCAGCACTCGTTTCATATAAAATACACCCTATATCGAACAAACGCAAACAAACAATGAAAGCATACAGCTGAGTATCTAATGTTCGATTCCACTCGAACTTAGGCTTCCTTACTTGTTTTATTCACCTTCTCTTTAAGAGATGTGTATACTGGACAAACCCTATAATTTGCAGTGTGGTTTTCACCGCAATTACTGCATTTTTTTCGTTCCGGGTCTGTTTTTGGTTGCGAACAAGCTTTGGAGCTGTGTAAATCACCACAAATTACGCATACACTAGGCAATGTGCAATAACGCTTAGTGTGTCCGAATTCTTGGCAGTTATGATATTGCACAGGTCCCTTATGCTAATGTGGCTCTTCCACAGAAATTCGACGGTGTAGAAGATACCGTATGTTGTACTAAAAATTGAAAAATAACACTGCTCTACAGCCAAAAAATACTCTAAACGCGACCATCCTATCTATATGTAAAATCGGTCGCTGATTCCGAAAATCGGGTTCATTTTTAATTCTATGGGAAGGTTTTTGAGATATCGGCAATTTACCGTTATTTGGCCAATGGCTCCACTTAATCCTGTATATCTCAGACTATATCAGAGACTTGGCTTTATTTACTTGATCGCCTATAACTTTTCCATTTTACCATGGATTTTCTTCGTTCATAGCTTATTTTTTTGCTAATGGAATGGAGCTTCATGTAAAGGAGTAAAACCGAAGGTGAAAACATTGGTTTTAAAGATATTGCCTGACAAAATCAATTTTTTCTTGAAAAAATCGTAAAAAATCGAAAAAATTCAAATTGAATCGTCAAATTTCAAAATTCTTTCGTTTGGTGTCACCCCAAGGAAGATATCTCACTGCGCCAAAGAGATATACAGGATAAAGTGGAGCCATTGGCCAAATAACGGTTAATTGCCGATATCTCAAAAACCTTCCCATAGAATTAAAAATGAACCCGATTTTCGGAATCAGCGACCGATTTTACATATAGATAGGATAGTCACATCCAAAGTACAGACAAAAAATTTAATTTTGTGATCCAGTGTAATTTAACTGGAAACAAAATAATGAACGAAAATATAAGTATTTAAGGAAAAGCGTGGGGGTGCTCAATAATATTTGAACATGAAAATATTCGATTCGTAGAACTAGTACAAAAATATACCTAGTTGCGAAATTAAAGTGTACGAATATGAAATCTCAAAAAAGTCAAAATAAAACAAGTAAGGAAGCCTAAGTTCGAGTGGAATCGAACATTAGATACTCAGCTGTATGCTTTCATTGTTTGTTTGCGTTTGTTCGATATAGGGTGTATTTTATATGAAACGAGTGCTGCATATACAGGGCGCAGCCACGCCCATTTTCAAAATTTGTATCAATCATCCAAATAAGCATATAAATATTATTGTTAGTGCAAAATTGCATCCCTCTATGACTTTTAGTTACAAAGACTTCACGTTACAAATTCCAAAAGGGTGTTCCAGAAATATCTTTGTTAAAAAGTAGGCGTGGTCATAAACCGATTTCAATACATTTTTGCGTGTCTATTAACACAAGTTATAAAAGTGAATAAACCAAGTTTCGTCATAATATCTCAGTTATTTGTCGAGTAATAGGCTCGTAGATTTCTTTGCATAAAAAGAGGCGGTGCCACGCCCATTTTATAAACTTTTTTTATTTTTTGTTTCCGGTCTATTGTAGAACTCATATCACAAAATTTCAATGAATTATCTTTATATTTCACAGAGATATCGCTAAAAATGATTTCATTAGGTCACTTTATAATACCCATATATAAAAGTGGGCGTGGTCGTCAACAGATTTTGGTAATTTTTCGTCCACACATTTGGCTAAGTAAATATATTACGCGTACCAAATTTCATCGATATATCTTTAACGGTTTCTGAGTTATGACATATAAAACTTTCAATGTTTGACCCTTAATAAGTGGGCGTGGCACCGCCCATTTTCAAAAATTTTTGTATTTTTTGTTTTATGTCCGTAGTTGGACTCCTGCCACAAAATTTCAGTGATAGATCTTTATATTTGACAGAGATATCGCTTAAAATGTTTTTATTAGGCCCCTTTATAGTTCCCATATATAAAAGTGGGCGTGGCCGTCAACCGATTTTGATAATTTTTCGTCAAAACATTTGCCTAAGTAAGCATATTACGCATACCAAATTTCATCGATATATCTTCAACGGTTTCTGAGTTATGACATATAAAACTTTCAATGTTTGACCCTTAATAAGTGGGCGTGGCACCGCCCATTTTCCAGAACTTCATCAAATTTCTTCATAAGGGCCTGAGCTCAATACGTGGGTAAAATTTTATCACTCTAGCTATATTAGTGGCTGAGATACCAAATATCCGATTTTTTCTATATAGGAAAAGTGGGCGTGGTCATGGTCCGATTTCGCCCATTTTCAATACCAACCGTCCCAGTCTCGATACCAACTTGCATTTCAAATTTCATCAAAATATCTCAATTTTTACGCGAGTTATCGTGCGTACGGACGGACGGACGGACGGACGGACGGACGGACGGACGGACGGACGGACGGACGGACGGACATGGCTCAATCGATTTCTCTTTTCACCCTGATCATTTTGATATATATAAGTCCATATCTATCTCGATTATTTCATTATGTTACAATCCACCGTTATGAAATCAAAATTATAATACTCTGTGTACTAGTACAGCTGAGTATAAATATTAGTAACAAAACAGCGATTTTAAATATTTTTTGACATACTGAACACCCGACGCTTTTCCTGAAATAATTATATTTTCCTCATCATTTTGTTTCTAATTAAATTATTTTTCAATTTTTAGTACGATTTTTAAGACTAAAGCGTGGTTTTTAGTTTATTTAATGGCGTTTTCTTTTGTACGAAAAAATGTTGCCCTCCTATATCCCAATTATCGAATTACGTATCCTGAATTTCTATAAAATGGCTGAATTTGTAGATAAGCGTGCCCTCTTACTTAGTTAGAAGCCAAAATTTGGTGAAAGGACCAGACAAACTTACAAAATGGCTAAGAAAATCAAACAGGGCAACATTATTTCGAGAAAAGAAAACGCCATAAGCTATTATTTATTACTTTGCCTTTTTGTCGCATTGTTGCAGAAAACAACTTCATAGTTGTTGTTTGCTGGTATATTTCTTTGCTTTTGTTATTATTTTTTTATTTTTGTTGTTGTTGCTGTATGTTGGTACAAGGTTTATCAAAATAGAAGTTATATTACTTCCGCTTTTATGTGTGTGTTTTCTTTAAAAATGTCAATATGAAAGAGGAGAGAAATGAATTTCAAGGTAAAATTTTTCCCAATTGGTTTTGTCTGACATTCGCACTTTTTAGTATACATACACAATTCCAATCAGCTTATCTACTGCGATATCCTTCTTTAGATAATTCTTGTGTTGGTATACATTGTCGCGGTCTGATCGCGACAAAATATTTTTCTCTTTGCTACTCCCACTATGTATGTATGCACTGGCAGAGCAAATTTTCATTTGTTTTGTTTATTTACCTTTTTACCTTTTATCCCTTGTTCCCAACGGGTAGCGCACCCTAGCGGCGACAAATGAAGTTAATTAATATTGCCATGATGGGCAGTACTGGCGGAGTGTGTTGCGAGCTTTTGCCTTTTAGGGGAGTTCCCCACCAAATTGTTATACATATATGTAAATATGTAAGATGTAAATAAAGAAAAACAATGAGCGCGGAAGGCGCAGAAAGGGGTGTCATCGCTTTCCTCCCTTTTGCGGTGCATTGACGCATCCGCTAGATGAAGGCAGTTTATGTGTGTGTGGTTGTATATCATTGGACGGGGCATCGGAGATGACCGCACAGGTTAGCGGTTAGGTGCGACCGGGTGGTTACCCACACATACAGCCTGAGGGTATATACAAAAATGTATATACTGGCGCGCAACCTTCGGCCTGGCACGCGGGTGTGCGTCAGAATACTCTTGTATGTGAATGCGTTGACATCTTTTTTGTGCGATCGATTTTGTGTAGTTAACAAGAAAATAAAAGTTGAAGATTTGGTAGAAAAATATTGGTGTTTTTTTTGTTAAATATCAGAAATAGTGTTTTAGCAGATAGGAAAATAATATAATAATATAATACAATGGCGCTATTATAACTCTGACGAGTTTTATGGCCGAGCTTCTCTCCCAATTCGAGGTGTGCTCCTTTTTGTTTTTTCCTACTAATTGGGTGGACCTACAGTTTTATGCCGGCTCCGAACGGCGTGTAGGAAAATAATAGAGTTGGAAAATTTAATAAAAAAAGGGAAATCCAAGTACGGAAGGAAAATAGTGTGGGTTAGGGTGTGTCATAAAAAAAAGGAAGGGAAATTTGAAGGATCAAGTTGGATCGTGGCGAGTTGGTGGTGGATACCGCGGAGATCCTTAAGCCGGAACACACTCCGGCTTGGCTGAGTGTACTTTGTGTTCTTGTTGTAGAGTTTGTCGCCTCTTTGTTTCGTTCGCCGATTTCCTTAACCCATCCTTTTAGCTTCCGCACCCAGAGCCCAGTCATTTGGCGGCCGGTTAAAATTGTTCCTGGCAGCTCAGGAACTGTGTGAGTGGGTTCGTAACCTTCCGGTTGGACCTCACCTCGGGTGCACCCATAAAACATTTGTTTGTCTTAGCTTTGGGTATTTTGGTAAAAAGTTTTTGGTATTTTATTTTTGGTTGATTTTAGTTTGTGTGTTTGATTTATTGTTTGAACCCACCCCGTCTCCACTGAGAGAGTCGGTGCATTTATATTTCGTTATTGTCACCAAGTGTTGTTGTTTTACCCTTTTTGTATTAAGCCGTGGCGTTTTGTTGTTTGTGTAAAAGGGTAGGTGACAAAGCTACAAATAAATCTACAAGAGGCGAACCTAACCTCAACAACGAATATAGTCATACCATCGTTTCAACCATTTGTACGTTCTAAGCAAAGTTTTGAGTCATATATAGCACAATTGGCGCAGCACTTTGAAGCTTATTCGGTTACAAAACAAGAGAAAAAGCGTGCATTTCTACTTTCGTGGGTCGGTGCCGGATGTTACGAATTTCTTATCAAGCTTTTTGGGACAGAAGATATTCAAAAGCAAACTTACGAGTGTATTATAGAAAAATTATCTACGCATTACAAGGAAAACGTTCACGTGCTTGCAGTGCGATTCGAATTTCTATCACCAAAGATGAAACCAAATCCAAAATATACGGACTGGGTCGCAGAGCTTCGTGGAGTAGCACGGAACTTTAGATTCGTGTGTAGCAACAACAATTGCAAGACGTCATTTGTAGACGATCTACTTCGAGATATGTTGGTCTTGAACTCACCACACGAACCAGTACGTACTGCAGCATTACAGAAGCCTAATCTGTCACTGGCAGACGTTGTAGCTGTCGCCGAAAGCTATGAAGCAACTCAGTCTATTAAAAAGTGGTTATCGAATAAAAAAACAGATCGTGGCGAAGTATTCACGTTAAAAACACGCCAGGGCGAAAAAAGCCAACGCCAACAACAAAAAGCCAAATACAAATAACAATAATAACTTCCAGTTCTGTTCTGGATGTGGTAAGCAACATCCGAGAAGTAAGTGCAAATTTCGCAATGCGAAGTGCCGAAAGTGCAATCGGTCTGCGGGCTTAATTACCCTTTCGAAAGGGAAATAAAGCCCACATCGCCGAATAGGGCGCGCGGGCGTTCTTTCTCTTTCTGAATGGAAATAAAACCCACGGATTTAATTGCGTTTTATTCGCAGGCGCTAACGCCCGCGGCCGTTATTTCACTGCACCGCACGGGACCTAATAAGGTAGGGAATAAATATTGGGTTGATATATTGGTAAATAATATCCCAGTAAAATTCGTTGGCGTAAACATTTATAACAAAATTGGCAAGCCCTCGTTGACATCATATGCAACCGGTAAGCTAATTGTATTTGGGGGTAGCTGTGTTTCCGTACAAGGAACAGCCCATGTCACAATTCGTAAAGACCAAACTAATCGACTATGCAAATTAGTAGTAGCTGATTTGCAGCAGAATAGTGAAATTTTGGGAACGGACTTGCTAGATGACTTGGGTTTGTGTGCATGCCAAGCGCATCAAATAAACGCAGTAACATCAGACTTTAAGGGAAATATTGACAAAATATTACACAAATTTTCGACAGTATTTGAAAATACGCTAGGATATTGCACAACCGCAAAAGCGGACTTACACCTTAAATCAAATGCATCACCAAAACATTTCAAATCTCGCCCTATACCGTTCGCACAAATGAAGGATTTTAAATAAGAAGCACAACGTCTAACTGACAATGGGATATGGAAGCCAATAACTTTCAGCAACTGGGCCGCTCCTATTGTAGTGGTACCCAAAAAGGACGGGCGCCATCGAATATGTGGAGATTTTAAGTTTGTAAATGCGAAACTTGATGTAGATCAGTATCCCATACCTCGGGTTGAGGAATTATCTCATAAACTCAGCGGTGGCAGAATATTCGCCAAAATAGACCTTTCAGACGCATACTTGCAAATAGGTCTAACTGAAGAAGCAAAGAAAATAATGGTGGTGAACACGCCACTTGGGTTGTTCCAATATCAGCGCCTCCCTATGGGTGTGGCTAGTGCTCCAGCACTCTTTCAGAAGTTATTGGAACAAGTCCTCGCAGGCATTGCAATGTGTATTAATTATCTCGATGATGTCTTAGTATCTGGGAAGTCTGAGAATGACTTACTGCTTAATTTACAATAAGTTTTCGAAAGACTGCAACAATCTGGTTTTAAGTGTAGGCGATCTAAATGTTCATTTATGCAACACCGTATCGAATATCTAGGGTTTATCTTAGATGCAAACGAATGTAAGCCGGCACCAGATAAGGTTTCCGCAATAAGGGAAATGCCACGACCACAAAATTTAAAGGATCTTCAAGCATTCTTAGGTAAAATTAATTACTATAAAAAATTTATATAAAATTTCGCAGATAAAGCGGCACCGCTCAATAAGTTACGTAAGAAGGATGAACAATTTCAATGGGGAGAAGAGAGGAGCGCTCAAGCAGCTGCTCAGTACGGCACCGCTGCGGGTGCACTTTGACGAACAGTTGCCGATTGTATTGGCAACCGACGCACCTTCATATGGAATTGGAGCTGTTATATCGCACTCCATGCCTGATGGATCTGAAAGGCCTATTGCGTTCGCTTCCAAAACCCTTGACCAACATCAAAAACGCTACAGCCAAATAGAAAAGGAAGCCCTTTCAATTATATACGGCGTAAATAAATTTCATCAATTCCTTTTTGGCCGTAAGTTTACCCTTCTCACTGCCCACAAGCCTTCGTTTTCCATACTCACCCTTGACAAACAATTACCGTCCATGATGATATAACGCCTACAACGCTGGGCGTTGTTGCTCATGTCGTATCCGTATGATACTCGCTATAGACCAACATGGAAACGCAGATGCGCTATCTCTGCTTCCCGTGGACCAGACAATGATTTCGATCAAAGCTGAGTATGCATGCAATTGGAAGTGCATGCTGAGCTCGTCTCGGCTCCCCTTAACGTAAAGCATATTGCAAATTTGACCGACAAGGATCTCACACTAATGCAAGTCTATCAGTACATAACTAAGGGATGGCCTGAAAAACTTCCGCCAAAGCACCATATGCTACAATTATATTTCGCGCGCAGCATGCACTTAGTTTTGAAATGGGGGTCATTATATTAAGGACGGAATACACTCGGGTTGTGCTGCCTGAAACGGAACGAGCAGCGGTCCTCGAGTTATTACATGAAGGGCACTGGGGTATAACGCGCATGAAGCAAATGACGCGCCAATATTGCTAGTGGCCCGCAATGGATACGCACATTGAAAACCACGTTTCACAGTGCGAGATCTGTAAACAGCAAAGTACATCTTCGCCAGCTCGCGAATATACCGCTTGGCCTACACCCGAAGGCCCGTAGCAGCGCATACATTTGGATTTTGCAGGGCCATTCCAAAATGCCACATGGCTCATTTGCATCGATGCATTTTCAAAGTACCCATTTGTAACGAAAGTGTCCACTATCCTCGCTCAGGCGACTATCAAGGCCTTAAAAACTATATTTGCCTCCGAAGGTCTTTCTGATACGATCGTCACAGATATTGGACGCCAATTTACAGCCTCGGAATTTCAGTCGTTCTGCGAAATTAACGGGATAACTCATCTCACTACGGCACCTTTTCATCCGGCATCGAACGGTGAGGCTGAACGCTTCGTTCGTACGTTTAAGCAAGCATTGAAGAAAGCACTAGCTGATGGTAAAAATCAAGTAGATGCATCATTAACCATTTTTAGTACTTACAGAACCTACCCTAGTGGCTATAATAACAAGTCGCCTGCGGAACTATTACATGGTCGTCAACCAAAGACACTATTGGCTACACTTGCACTGCACCGCACGGGACCTAATAAGGTAGGGAATAAATATTGGGTTGATATATTGGTAAATAATATCCCAGTAAAATTCGTTGGCGTAAACATTTATAAAAAAAATTGGCAAGCCCTCGTTGACATCATATGCAACCGGTAAGCTAATTGTATTTGGGGGTAGCTGTGTTTCCGTACAAGGAACAGCCCATGTCACAATTCGTAAAGACCAAACTAATCGACTATGCAAATTAGTAGTAGCTGATTTGCAGCAGAATAGTGAAATTTTGGGAACGGACTTGCTAGATGACTTGGGTTTGTGTGCATGCCAAGCGCATCAAATAAACGCAGTAACATCAGACTTTAAGGGAAATATTGACAAAATATTACACAAATTTTCGACAGTATTTGAAAATACGCTAGGATATTGCACAACCGCAAAAGCGGACTTACACCTTAAATCAAATGCATCACCAAAACATTTCAAATCTCGCCCTATACCGTTCGCACAAATGAAGGATTTTAAATAAGAAGCACAACGTCTAACTGACAATGGGATATGGAAGCCAATAACTTTCAGCAACTGGGCCGCTCCTATTGTAGTGGTACCCAAAAAGGACGGGCGCCATCGAATATGTGGAGATTTTAAGTTTGTAAATGCGAAACTTGATGTAGATCAGTATCCCATACCTCGGGTTGAGGAATTATCTCATAAACTCAGCGGTGGCAGAATATTCGCCAAAATAGACCTTTCAGACGCATACTTGCAAATAGGTCTAACTGAAGAAGCAAAGAAAATAATGGTGGTGAACACGCCACTTGGGTTGTTCCAATATCAGCGCCTCCCTATGGGTGTGGCTAGTGCTCCAGCACTCTTTCAGAAGTTATTGGAACAAGTCCTCGCAGGCATTGCAATGTGTATTAATTATCTCGATGATGTCTTAGTATCTGGGAAGTCTGAGAATGACTTACTGCTTAATTTACAATAAGTTTTCGAAAGACTGCAACAATCTGGTTTAAGTGCAGGCGATCTAAATGTTCATTTATGCAACACCGTATCGAATATCTAGGGTTTATCTTAGATGCAAACGTATGTACGCCGGCACCAGATAAGGTTTCCGCAATAAGGGAAATGCCACGACCACAAAATTTAAAGGATCTTCAAGCATTCTTAGGTAAAATTAATTACTATAAAAAATTTATATAAAATTTCGCAGATAAAGCGGCACCGCTCAATAAGTTACGTAAGAAGGATGAACAATTTCAATGGGGAGAGAAGATGAGCGCTCAAGCAGCTGCTCAGTACGGCACCGCTGCGGGTGCACTTTGACGAACAGTTGCCGATTGTATTGGCAACCGACGCACCTTCATATGGAATTGGAGCTGTTATATCGCACTCCATGCCTGATGGATCTGAAAGGCCTATTGCGTTCGCTTCCAAAACCCTTGACCAACATCAAAAACGCTACAGCCAAATAGAAAAGGAAGCCCTTTCAATTATATACGGCGTAAATAAATTTCATCAATTCCTTTTTGGCCGTAAGTTTACCCTTCTCACTGCCCACAAGCCTTTGTTTTCCATACTCACCATTGACAAACAATTACCGTCCATGATGATATAACGCCTACAACGCTGGGCGTTGTTGCTCATGTCGTATCCGTATGATACTCGCTATAGACCAACATGGAAACGCAGATGCGCTATCTCTGCTTCCCGTGGACCAGACAATGATTTCGATCAAAGCTGAGTATGCATGCAATTGGAAGTGCATGCTGAGCTCGTCTCGGCTCCCCTTAACGTAAAGCATATTGCAAATTTGACCGACAAGGATCTCACACTAATGCAAGTCTATCAGTACATAACTAAGGGATGGCCTGAAAAACTTCCGCCAAAGCACCATATGCTACAATTATATTTCGCGCGCAGCATGCACTTAGTTTTGAAATGGGGGTCATTATATTAAGGACGGAATACACTCGGGTTGTGCTGCCTGAAACGGAACGAGCAGCGGTCCTCGAGTTATTACATGAAGGGCACTGGGGTATAACGCGCATGAAGCAAATGACGCGCCAATATTGCTAGTGGCCCGCAATGGATACGCACATTGAAAACCACGTTTCACAGTGCGAGATCTGTAAACAGCAAAGTACATCTTCGCCAGCTCGCGAATATACCGCTTGGCCTACACCCGAAGGCCCGTAGCAGCGCATACATTTGGATTTTGCAGGGCCATTCCAAAATGCCACATGGCTCATTTGCATCGATGCATTTTCAAAGTACCCATTTGTAACGAAAGTGTCCACTATCCTCGCTCAGGCGACTATCAAGGCCTTAAAAACTATATTTGCCTCCGAAGGTCTTTCTGATACGATCGTCACAGATATTGGACGCCAATTTACAGCCTCGGAATTTCAGTCGTTCTGCGAAATTAACGGGATAACTCATCTCACTACGGCACCTTTTCATCCGGCATCGAACGGTGAGGCTGAACGCTTCGTTCGTACGTTTAAGCAAGCATTGAAGAAAGCACTAGCTGATGGTAAAAATCAAGTAGATGCATCATTAACCATTTTTAGTACTTACAGAACCTACCCTAGTGGCTATAATAACAAGTCGCCTGCGGAACTATTACATGGTCGTCAACCAAAGACACTATTGGCTACACTTGTACCCGAGTCCCCTCAGTCAAGCAGCACCAAATTAAATCATCGTACCCAGTTTCTGCGGCTGTTTATGTGAGAAACTATGCAAGGGACCAGCCTTGGATTCTCGGAATAATTCGAGAAAATATCGGAAGCATGTTGTATCGTGTAAGCACGGAGCAGGGAATACTCCGACGTCACCGTAACCAACTGAAACCCCGCAAAAAAGATGTTTAGGAAGAAGCATCTTCAGTCATGACCGGGAGCTCTCAATAGGTGTGTAGGCAATGATATGAATAAATGCAACGTTGGGCCTACATTATTATGAGACGTTGACGTTTGTGATGAGCAGCAACTCAGTTGGCTTATCATTCGAGTTCCGCTAGCACGTTTTGTTCTTGAATAAATAACTCTTTAAATATTGTAAATTAATAATTTGAATTGTAACTAATAAATATTTTGATGTATTGTGGAACGATCCTCCGTCATCCCTTGTCAAGTTTGGTTTGGAGACAACCCGGTTTCGGCTAATATGCGCCATCTTCGGTGTCTTTTTTCGTTCTGAGTTATTTTGTGTAAGTTCGATAGTACTTATAGTAACTAACTTCCATCGTTTGGTCACGTACTTCGTGTGATGTGTTCGTGCATTTGTGCGTTCGGGCGACGTGCATGCGTGTGTGCGTGTGAGTCTGTGCGTTTAGGTATGTAAATCTATTTTTGTATCCTCATTAAACAGGCCGTTATTGTCCTCTTGTGTGTTGTTTTGTTTATGTCGGTTTTAGGTTTTCTGTCCTCTTTTCGGTATAATAGCTTAAGCGGTTCAAATAATGTATCTGATGCGGTGTTTATTTGTTCATTTATTATTTTACCTACGAATGTCTTCTGTTTGTATATCTCCATATTTTCTAATACGTTAAGTCGTTTTCCCTTGTGTTGTATGTGGAGAATTTTAGCTGTTTTTCCTATTTTCATGGGTGTACATTTGTTTTCTGCCATGTGGTTGGCGAAATTTGATTCCACTGTCGTTGATGGTTTCCTTATTTTCTTATTGTAATCTCATACGTGTTCTCGATATCTCGTCTTGATTTGGCGTCCTGTTTGTCCTATATAGCTATTTTGGCATTCGCAAGTCAATTTGTATACGCCTTGTTTGTCAAAGGGGTCTTCCTTGTTAATGTTGTTTCGTAGAAGTTTTTCCATGCTGTTCCTCGTTTTAAATGCTGCATTAATGTTATATTTTTGGAAAACTTTAGCCAACTTGTAAGATGTTGCTCCGGTATACGATAAGACTGCCCATTTCTTCTCTACCTTTTCTTTGTTTTCCGATTTCCTTGAAGTTATGTTTTTCTGTATTTTCTTCACCAAACTTGTTTGATATCCGTTGTTCTCCGCGATTGTGTATATTATGCTGAGTTCCTTGTTGTAAGCTTCCTTTTCTAACGGGGTCCGTTCAAGTCGTGTTAATAAATGTCTGAAAGCGGCATTCTTGTGTTGTTGAGGATGGCTAGATTTATTGTGTATTACTGTATCCGTTGCTGTGGGTTTTCTGTATATTTCGTAAGTAAATTTGTTAGTCTCTTTGTTTATTTTAATTGTGAGGTCTAAGTAGTTGATTTTTCCATTTTTCTCTGCATCCATGGTGAATTTTATATTTTTGTGTTGGCCGTTGAGGTATTCCAAAATTGTTTCTTCTTTATTTTCCGTTATGAGGCAGATGATGTCGTCTACATACCTGGCATAAAAATTTACCCCCAGATTTTTCGCCAGTTCTTCCATGTAGCTTTCCTCCAAATATTGCATAAATACTTCCATAAGGATGGCTGATGTGGGGTTACCCATTCCAGTCCGTGAGTTTGTTTGTATATTTTATTGTCAAATTTGAAATAATTCTGGTCCAGGGTTACTTTCAGTGTGTTTACGATCTCTGTTGCAATATTTCTGTTCGTTTTTTCTGTCAATATTTTAATTTTAGTTAATTATAGTTAATTTTAGTTTTTAGTCTTTCTGTCAGTGGTATCGAAGGGTATAGGTCTTTCACGTCAAACGATACCAGTTTCGAGTCCTTAGGTACGTTCAGGTTGTTCAGTTTTTCGACCAGTTTCGTCGTGTTCTTGATTGTGTATTTATTGGACAGGTCCAGTGTCTCGGTTAGTAGCTTATTTAGATGTTTTGATAGTCTATATCCTGGTGCCGATTTATGGTTTACTATTGGTTGCATAGGTGTTCCTGCTTTGTGGATTTTAGGTAGTGCGATCAGTGACGGGGCCGATGGATTCATTGTCGTGAGAGTGTAGGTTATCTTCTTGTCTACTATATTTATACCTTTCATGAGAATGAAATGGTATTATAACTTAGTGCCAAAAAATTTTTGTCGAAAGTACCAGAAGGAAGCGTGGGGGGCCCACCAAAATATATACCGATATGATCAGAATCACGAGCTGAGTCGATTAAGCCATGTCCGTTTGTCCGTCTGTCCGTCTGTCCGTCCGTCCGTCTGTGTGAACGCAAACTAGTCCCTCAGTTTTTGAGATATCTGAATGAAATTCGGAATACAGGTATGTTGTTATATGCAGCTGATCATTTGTCGGAACCGGCCGAATCGGACCACTAATACATATAGAAAACAACCGATTATTCAGATATACATGAAATTTTTGGAAGTAATTTGTGCATAACTTCCCCATTTAAACAGCTAAGGACATGAAACTTTGAAGTAGACGTGCCCATTTTGGCCCAAACAAGGTAACCGAAAATTGTCTAGATCGGACCACTATAACATATAGTTCCACAACATCCGATTATTCAGATATACACATTTTGGTGTATAACTCCCCCATTTTAACAGCTAACGGCGTGAAATTTTGAAGTATTTGTACCCATATGGGCCCAAACAGGGTTACCGAAAATTGTCAAGATCGGACCACTATAACATATAGCTCCCATACAACCGATTGTTCAGATATGGACATTTTGGTGTATAACTCCTCCATTTTAACAGCTAACGGCGTGAAATTTTGAAGTATTTGTACCCATATGGGCCCAAACGGGATTACCGAAAATTGTCAAGATCGGACCACTATAACATATAGCTCCCATACAACCGATTGTTCAGATATGCACATTTTGGTGTATAACTCCTCCATTTAAATAGTAAAGACACCATTTTTTCTAATAAATCTTTCCATAAATAACCCACAGAATTAAAATTATAAATTAAACTTAATCTGGCTATGTACGTACATAGGTAACTTTTCATTTCCCCACTCATGAAAGGTATGAAGTCTTCGGTACGGCCGAAGACAGCCGCGCTTTTACTTGTTTTTGCCTGTTTTATTGCACGCTTTATTGCCATTTGGTATTCCTCCGTTGGGTCCTTCCTCATCACTCGGCAGCCAATTTCTTTGATGAGTTGGCCTGTTTTTGTGGTGTATTCCTCTTCGTCCATTAGCACCGTTGTATTTCCTTTGTCTGCTTTTGTTGCTATTATTTTATTCTCTCTTAGTTTTTTCCTCAATTCTTTTACCGTTTTATATTCATTTGCTACCATTTTCTTTCCATCAGCTTTTATGCTCTTTTCGATTATGCGTCTGCATAAATGCCTTGCGTGCTCCTGTTCCTCGTTTGGTATTAGTGATATGGCCACCTCCGTGTCCGCAATGGTGTTCTCCACGTCTTTTTTCCTATCGTAGCTTTCGATGTTGTATTTTAAACCTTTTGTAGTAGCTGTGTTTCCTTGGCGTTGATTGGAAGATTTGTTAAGTTAACAAATCTTGGATGGAAAGATGTTTTTTCCTGCTGTGGGCCTTTTTTGTTGTTGTTTTGTTTTGTGTCAAGGTCGTCCAGTTTTTTGTTGAGTTTTTTATACTTGTTTTCCATGGCTCCTTTGATCTCTTCCTTTATTGCATCTAACGTTTCCAGAAGGGAACTGACTGGAATGATTCCCATCAGCTCCAGATGGATGCGTAGTAATTCCTGATTCATGCGCTCCTTCTTTGCGTGTTGGTTCCTGATTTCGCATCTAATGAAGCTGTTTTCCGCTTTCCTTATAATTTTGCGTTTATCATCGTTTTTCATTTTGTGTCATATTTGCGCGTATTTTGGAATGAGTTTGCTTATTAAACATTGTTTATTAAACCATATGTTGGCTTTGGTGTTGTGTATTTTCTGTAGTCGCCTTTTGTATGCTATCAGAAGAATATTTGTCCGGATTTGATGTGCCTGACTGGCATTATTAAATACTTTTTGGTTGCTTGTTTTTCCGACAGGGTAGGAATATGATGTATTGTGGAACGATCCTACGTCATCCCTTGTCAAGTTTGGTTTGGAGACAAACCGGTTTCGGCTAATATGCGCCATCTTCAGTGTCTTTTTTCGTTCTGAGTTATTTTGTGTAAGTTCTATAGTACTTATAGTAACTAACTTCCATCGTTTGGTCACGTACTTCGTGTTCGTGTGATGTGTTCCTGCATTTGTGCGTTCGGGCGACGTGCAAGCGTGTGTGCGTGTGAGTCTGTGCGTTTAGGTATGTAAATCTATTTTTGTATCCTCATTAATCAGGCAGGTAAAAGTCCGTTATTGTCCTCTTGTGTGTTGTTTTGTTTATGTCGGTTTTAGGTTTTCTGTCCTCTTTTCGGTATAATAGCTTAAGCGGTTCAAATAATGTATCTGATGCGGTGTTTATTTGTTCATTTATTATTTTACCTACTAATGTCTTCTGTTTGTATATCTCCATATTTTCTAATACGTTAAGTCGTTTTCCCTTATGTTGTATGTGGAGAATTTTAGCTGTTTTTCCTATTTTCATGGGTGTACACTTGTTTTCTGCCATGTGGTTGGCGAAATTTGATTCCACTGTCGTTGATGATTTCCTTATTTTCTTATTGTAATCTCTTACGTGTTCTCGATATCTCGTCTTGATTTGGCGTCCTCTTTGTCCTATATAGCTATTTTGGCATTCTTCTACGAAACAACATTAACAAGGAAGACCACTTTGAGAAACAAGGCGTATACAAATTGACTTGCGAATGCCAAAATAGCTATATAGGACAAAGAGGACGCCAAATCAAGACGAGATATCGAGAACACGTAAGAGATTACAATAAGAAAATAAGGAAATCATCAACGACAGTGGAATCAAATTTCGCCAACCACATGGCAGAAAACAAGTGTACACCCATGAAAATAGGAAAAACAGCTAAAATTCTCCACATACAACATAAGGGAAAACGACTTAACGTATTAGAAAATATGGAGATATACAAACAGAAGACATTAGTAGGTAAAATAATAAATGAACAAATAAACACCGCATCAGATACATTATTTGAACCGCTTAAGCTATTATACCGAAAAGAGGACAGAAAACCTAAAACCGACATAAACAAAACAACACACAAGAGGACAATAACGGACTTTTACCTGCCTGATTAATGAGGATACAAAAATAGATTTACATACCTAAACGCACAGACTCACACGCACACACGCTTGCACGTCGCCCGAACGCACAAATGCAGGAACACATCACACGAACACGAAGTACGTGACCAAACGATGGAAGTTAGTTACTATAAGTACTATCGAACTTACACAAAATAACTCAGAACGAAAAAATAATAGCTTAAAAAAACTAAAAAACATGCTTTAATCTTAAAAATCGTACTAAAAATTGAGAAATAATTTAATTAGGAACAAAATGATGAACGAAAATATAAGTATTTAAGGAAAAGCGTGGGGTGATCAGTATGTCAAAAAATATTTAAAATCGGTGTTTTCTTACTAATAATTTTATTTTGACTTTTTTGAGATTTCATATATCGTACTCTTTAATTTCGCAACTAGGTATATTTTTGGACTAGTTGTACGAATCGAATA
>OY482675.1:1722747-1727747 GCA_960531455.1 Urophora cardui
TTACTTAGTCAAATGTTTTGGCGAAAAATTATCAAAATCGGTTGACGGCCACGCCCACTTTTATATATAGGAAATATAAGGGGGCCTAATAAAAACATTTTAAGCGATATCTCTGTCAAATATAAAGATCAATCACTGAGATTTTGTGGCAGGAGTCCAACTATGGACATAAAACAAAAACTACAAAAATTTTGGAAAATGGGCGGTGCCACGCCCACTTATTAAGGAGCGAATATTGAAAGTTTAATAAGCCATAACTCAGAAACCGTTAAAGATATATCGATGAAATCTGGTACGCGTGATATATTTACTTAGCCAAATGTGTGGACGAAAAATTACCAAAATCGGTTGACGACCGCGCCCACTTTTATATATGTGTATTATAAAGTGACCTAATAAAACCATTTTAAGCGATATCTATGTGAAATATAAAGATAATTCATTGAAATTTTGTGACATGAGTTTTACAATAGACCGGAAACAAAAAATAAAAAAGTTTGGAAAATGGGCGTGGCACCGCCTCTTTTTAGACAAAGGGATATATGAGATTTCTTAGCCTTTAACTCGACAAATAATTGAGATATTATGACGAAACTTGGTTTATACACTTTTATAACATGTGTTAATAGACACGCAAAAATGTATTGAAATCGGTTTATGACCACGCCTACTTTTTAACAAAGATATTTCTGGAACACCCTTTTGGAATTTGTAACGTGAAGTCTTTGTAACTAAAAGTCATAGAGGGATGAAATTTTGCACTAACAATAATATTTGTATGCTTATTTGGATGATTGATATAAATTTTGAAAATGGGCGTGGCTGCGCCCTGTTTATGCAGCACTCGTTTCATATAAAATACACCCTATATCGAACAAACGCAAACAAACAATGAAAGCATACAGCTGAGTATCTAATGTTCGATTGCACTCGAACTTAGGCTTCCTTACTTGTTTATTTTGATTGTTTATCGTTTTCATCATCATTATTATATTATTAGTAAAATAATAATAATAAAATATGTTAGTTTATGATACCACAGTAAACTATCATGAAAATTCGATTATTCTCTCGCAATCATAATATTTTGAGTAACAAATTTATCTTCAATAAAAATCTTTCATACAATTTCAAATTGGAAATTTGCTTGAAAGTTATTCTTATTTTATACTTATATGAAAGTTATTGAAAATTTTCTGAGACTTTTTTGAACTTTGTCTCAATGAAAAAGTCTTTGAAGATATAAAAAACAATTTGTTACAAAAGACTTTTATAATTCGGAAGGAAATTTGTGAGACTTTTTTATAATTTGAAAATGAAATAATAATTATTCTACATCTCTGATTTTACTATTATTATTATACTTATTTGTAATATTTATATGAATGATTTATTTGTAATATTTATATGAATGATTTATTTTCTATTTTTCACTACTTATTTGTAATACTTATATGAATGATTTATTTGTAATATTTATATGAATGATTTATTTGTAATATTTATATGAATGATTTATTTTCTGTTAATATTAAGTTAATATTATAAGGAAACTATAATTTCAGTATGAAAATATATCATTTAATTTTTCACTACTTATTTGTAATATTTATATGAATGATTTATTTGTAATATTTATATGAATGATTTATTTTCTATTTTTCACTACTTATTTGTAATATTTATATGAATGATTTATTTGTAATATTTATATGAATGATTTATTTTCTGTTAATATTAAGTTAATATTATAAGGAAACTATAATTTCAGTATGAAAATATATCATTTAATTTTTCACTACTTATTTGTAATATTTATATGAATGATTTATTTGTAATATTTATATGAATGATTTATTTTCTATTTTTCACTACTTATTTGTAATATTTATATGAATGATTTATTTGTAATATTTATATGAATGATTTATTTGTAATATTTATATGAATGATTTATTTTCTGTTAATATTAAGTTAATATTATAAGGAAACTATAATTTCAGTATGAAAATATATCATTTAATTTTTCACTACTTATTTGTAATATTTATATGAATGATTTATTTGTAATATTTATATGAATGATTTATTTTCTATTTTTCACTACTTATTTGTAATATTTATATGAATGATTTATTTGTAATATTTATATGAATGATTTATTTTCTGTTAATATTAAGTTAATATTATAAGGAAACTATAATTTCAGTATGAAAATATATCATTTAATTTTTCACTACTTATTTGTAATATTTATATGAATGATTTATTTTCTATTTTTCACTACTTATTTGTAATATTTATATGAATAAAATAAAATATTGGTAAATGATTTTATGAAAAAGGTCTACCTAAGTTACTAATTGAAATAACTAAATGATAATCTCGTTTAAGAAGTAAATATCGAAATGTGAAATTTCCATACTATTTGACAAATGCGGGGTGTTACCTGAAATAAATTTAAAATAAAATATTAGTTATTGTATTAACAAGTTATTTATATGAATGATTTATTTGTAATATTTATATGAATGATTTATTTTCTATTTTTCACTACTTATTTGTAATATTTATATGAATGATTTATTTGTAATATTTATATGAATGATTTATTTGTAATATTTATATGAATGATTTATTTGTAATATTTATATGAATGATTTATTTTCTGTTAATATTAAGTTAATATTATAAGGAAACTATAATTTCAGTATGAAAATATATCATTTAATTTTTCACTACTTATTTGTAATATTTATATGAATGATTTATTTGTAATATTTATATGAATGATTTATTTTCTATTTTTCACTACTTATTTGTAATATTTATATGAATGATTTATTTGTAATATTTATATGAATGATTTATTTTCTGTTAATATTAAGTTAATATTATAAGGAAACTATAATTTCAGTATGAAAATATATCATTTAATTTTTCACTACTTATTTGTAATATTTATATGAATGATTTATTTGTAATATTTATATGAATGATTTATTTTCTATTTTTCACTACTTATTTGTAATATTTATATGAATGATTTATTTGTAATATTTATATGAATGATTTATTTGTAATATTTATATGAATGATTTATTTTCTGTTAATATTAAGTTAATATTATAAGGAAACTATAATTTCAGTATGAAAATATATCATTTAATTTTTCACTACTTATTTGTAATATTTATATGAATGATTTATTTGTAATATTTATATGAATGATTTATTTTCTATTTTTCACTACTTATTTGTAATATTTATATGAATGATTTATTTGTAATATTTATATGAATGATTTATTTTCTGTTAATATTAAGTTAATATTATAAGGAAACTATAATTTCAGTATGAAAATATATCATTTAATTTTTCACTACTTATTTGTAATATTTATATGAATGATTTATTTGTAATATTTATATGAATGATTTATTTTCTATTTTTCACTACTTATTTGTAATATTTATATGAATGATTTATTTGTAATATTTATATGAATGATTTATTTTCTGTTAATATTAAGTTAATATTATAAGGAAACTATAATTTCAGTATGAAAATATATCATTTAATTTTTCACTACTTATTTGTAATATTTATATGAATGATTTATTTGTAATATTTATATGAATGATTTATTTTCTATTTTTCACTACTTATTTGTAATATTTATATGAATGATTTATTTGTAATATTTATATGAATGATTTATTTGTAATATTTATATGAATGATTTATTTTCTGTTAATATTAAGTTAATATTATAAGGAAACTATAATTTCAGTATGAAAATATATCATTTAATTTTTCACTACTTATTTGTAATATTTATATGAATGATTTATTTGTAATATTTATATGAATGATTTATTTTCTATTTTTCACTACTTATTTGTAATATTTATATGAATGATTTATTTGTAATATTTATATGAATGATTTATTTTCTGTTAATATTAAGTTAATATTATAAGGAAACTATAATTTCAGTATGAAAATATATCATTTAATTTTTCACTACTTATTTGTAATATTTATATGAATGATTTATTTTCTATTTTTCACTACTTATTTGTAATATTTATATGAATGATTTATTTGTAATATTTATATGAATGATTTATTTTCTGTTAATATTAAGTTAATATTATAAGGAAACTATAATTTCAGTATGAAAATATATCATTTAATTTTTCACTACTTATTTGTAATATTTATATGAATGATTTATTTTCTATTTTTCACTACTTATTTGTAATATTTATATAAAAGATTTATTTGTAATATTTATATGAATGATTTATTTTCTATTTTTCACTACTTATTTGTAATATTTATATGAATGATTTATTTTCTATTTTTCACTACTTATAATAATATTTATATAAAAGATTTATTTTCTACGAAAAAAATTTAAAATAAAATATTGGTAAATGATTTTATGAAAAAGGTCTACCTAAGTTACTAATTGAAATAACTAAATGATAATCTCGTTTAAGAAGTAAATATCGAAATGTGAAATTTCCATACTATTTGACAAATGCGGGGTGTGCATGACAGAAAACATTTATAGGAACTGCATGGGATTCTAAACTAAGGCAAAGCAAACTAAGCAAATTCATACTCCTAATGTTAGTTTCGTTTATTCCTGGTATCTGAGCTAAACTAAGGCCAGCAAACGGGCAAATATTTTTATATATTTGACTGTGAGCGCTTAGTATAAATAGCTTATTATTATGTATTGTTTGTTATTTATTCCTGGTTTTTGTACTGTTAGTTAGTTCAAATAGATAAATATGATAGCCTTTTATAGTTTTATCATATTTCTATACTAACATATTACAGTAACAGGAGAGCTATGCATACGAAGAACCTGTATTTAATATGAGTTCGTCTATGCATAACTCTACGAAAAATATATATTAATTGATGAAGCAAGTACTTTTATTAATATTTAAACATACATTTGCGTTAAATGGAATTATTTTAAT
>OY482675.1:1737747-1742747 GCA_960531455.1 Urophora cardui
CTCGTTTAAGAAGTAAATATCGAAATGTGAAATTTCCATACTATTTGACAAATGCGGGGTGTTACCTGAAATAAATTTAAAATAAAATATTAGTTATTGTATTAACAAGTTATTTATATGAATGATTTATTTGTAATATTTATATGAATGATTTATTTTCTATTTTTCACTACTTATTTGTAATATTTATATGAATGATTTATTTGTAATATTTATATGAATGATTTATTTGTAATATTTATATGAATGATTTATTTGTAATATTTATATGAATGATTTATTTTCTGTTAATATTAAGTTAATATTATAAGGAAACTATAATTTCAGTATGAAAATATATCATTTAATTTTTCACTACTTATTTGTAATATTTATATGAATGATTTATTTGTAATATTTATATGAATGATTTATTTTCTATTTTTCACTACTTATTTGTAATATTTATATGAATGATTTATTTGTAATATTTATATGAATGATTTATTTTCTGTTAATATTAAGTTAATATTATAAGGAAACTATAATTTCAGTATGAAAATATATCATTTAATTTTTCACTACTTATTTGTAATATTTATATGAATGATTTATTTGTAATATTTATATGAATGATTTATTTTCTATTTTTCACTACTTATTTGTAATATTTATATGAATGATTTATTTGTAATATTTATATGAATGATTTATTTGTAATATTTATATGAATGATTTATTTTCTGTTAATATTAAGTTAATATTATAAGGAAACTATAATTTCAGTATGAAAATATATCATTTAATTTTTCACTACTTATTTGTAATATTTATATGAATGATTTATTTGTAATATTTATATGAATGATTTATTTTCTATTTTTCACTACTTATTTGTAATATTTATATGAATGATTTATTTGTAATATTTATATGAATGATTTATTTTCTGTTAATATTAAGTTAATATTATAAGGAAACTATAATTTCAGTATGAAAATATATCATTTAATTTTTCACTACTTATTTGTAATATTTATATGAATGATTTATTTGTAATATTTATATGAATGATTTATTTTCTATTTTTCACTACTTATTTGTAATATTTATATGAATGATTTATTTGTAATATTTATATGAATGATTTATTTTCTGTTAATATTAAGTTAATATTATAAGGAAACTATAATTTCAGTATGAAAATATATCATTTAATTTTTCACTACTTATTTGTAATATTTATATGAATGATTTATTTGTAATATTTATATGAATGATTTATTTTCTATTTTTCACTACTTATTTGTAATATTTATATGAATGATTTATTTGTAATATTTATATGAATGATTTATTTGTAATATTTATATGAATGATTTATTTTCTGTTAATATTAAGTTAATATTATAAGGAAACTATAATTTCAGTATGAAAATATATCATTTAATTTTTCACTACTTATTTGTAATATTTATATGAATGATTTATTTGTAATATTTATATGAATGATTTATTTTCTATTTTTCACTACTTATTTGTAATATTTATATGAATGATTTATTTGTAATATTTATATGAATGATTTATTTTCTGTTAATATTAAGTTAATATTATAAGGAAACTATAATTTCAGTATGAAAATATATCATTTAATTTTTCACTACTTATTTGTAATATTTATATGAATGATTTATTTGTAATATTTATATGAATGATTTATTTTCTATTTTTCACTACTTATTTGTAATATTTATATGAATGATTTATTTGTAATATTTATATGAATGATTTATTTGTAATATTTATATGAATGATTTATTTGTAATATTTATATGAATGATTTATTTTCTGTTAATATTAAGTTAATATTATAAGGAAACTATAATTTCAGTATGAAAATATATCATTTAATTTTTCACTACTTATTTGTAATATTTATATGAATGATTTATTTGTAATATTTATATGAATGATTTATTTTCTATTTTTCACTACTTATTTGTAATATTTATATGAATGATTTATTTGTAATATTTATATGAATGATTTATTTTCTGTTAATATTAAGTTAATATTATAAGGAAACTATAATTTCAGTATGAAAATATATCATTTAATTTTTCACTACTTATTTGTAATATTTATATGAATGATTTATTTGTAATATTTATATGAATGATTTATTTTCTATTTTTCACTACTTATTTGTAATATTTATATGAATGATTTATTTGTAATATTTATATGAATGATTTATTTGTAATATTTATATGAATGATTTATTTTCTGTTAATATTAAGTTAATATTATAAGGAAACTATAATTTCAGTATGAAAATATATCATTTAATTTTTCACTACTTATTTGTAATATTTATATGAATGATTTATTTGTAATATTTATATGAATGATTTATTTTCTATTTTTCACTACTTATTTGTAATATTTATATGAATGATTTATTTGTAATATTTATATGAATGATTTATTTTCTGTTAATATTAAGTTAATATTATAAGGAAACTATAATTTCAGTATGAAAATATATCATTTAATTTTTCACTACTTATTTGTAATATTTATATGAATGATTTATTTTCTATTTTTCACTACTTATTTGTAATATTTATATGAATAAAATAAAATATTGGTAAATGATTTTATGAAAAAGGTCTACCTAAGTTACTAATTGAAATAACTAAATGATAATCTCGTTTAAGAAGTAAATATCGAAATGTGAAATTTCCATACTATTTGACAAATGCGGGGTGTTACCTGAAATAAATTTAAAATAAAATATTAGTTATTGTATTAACAAGTTATTTATATGAATGATTTATTTGTAATATTTATATGAATGATTTATTTTCTATTTTTCACTACTTATTTGTAATATTTATATGAATGATTTATTTGTAATATTTATATGAATGATTTATTTGTAATATTTATATGAATGATTTATTTGTAATATTTATATGAATGATTTATTTTCTGTTAATATTAAGTTAATATTATAAGGAAACTATAATTTCAGTATGAAAATATATCATTTAATTTTTCACTACTTATTTGTAATATTTATATGAATGATTTATTTGTAATATTTATATGAATGATTTATTTTCTATTTTTCACTACTTATTTGTAATATTTATATGAATGATTTATTTGTAATATTTATATGAATGATTTATTTTCTGTTAATATTAAGTTAATATTATAAGGAAACTATAATTTCAGTATGAAAATATATCATTTAATTTTTCACTACTTATTTGTAATATTTATATGAATGATTTATTTGTAATATTTATATGAATGATTTATTTTCTATTTTTCACTACTTATTTGTAATATTTATATGAATGATTTATTTGTAATATTTATATGAATGATTTATTTGTAATATTTATATGAATGATTTATTTTCTGTTAATATTAAGTTAATATTATAAGGAAACTATAATTTCAGTATGAAAATATATCATTTAATTTTTCACTACTTATTTGTAATATTTATATGAATGATTTATTTGTAATATTTATATGAATGATTTATTTTCTATTTTTCACTACTTATTTGTAATATTTATATGAATGATTTATTTGTAATATTTATATGAATGATTTATTTTCTGTTAATATTAAGTTAATATTATAAGGAAACTATAATTTCAGTATGAAAATATATCATTTAATTTTTCACTACTTATTTGTAATATTTATATGAATGATTTATTTGTAATATTTATATGAATGATTTATTTTCTATTTTTCACTACTTATTTGTAATATTTATATGAATGATTTATTTGTAATATTTATATGAATGATTTATTTTCTGTTAATATTAAGTTAATATTATAAGGAAACTATAATTTCAGTATGAAAATATATCATTTAATTTTTCACTACTTATTTGTAATATTTATATGAATGATTTATTTGTAATATTTATATGAATGATTTATTTTCTATTTTTCACTACTTATTTGTAATATTTATATGAATGATTTATTTGTAATATTTATATGAATGATTTATTTGTAATATTTATATGAATGATTTATTTTCTGTTAATATTAAGTTAATATTATAAGGAAACTATAATTTCAGTATGAAAATATATCATTTAATTTTTCACTACTTATTTGTAATATTTATATGAATGATTTATTTGTAATATTTATATGAATGATTTATTTTCTATTTTTCACTACTTATTTGTAATATTTATATGAATGATTTATTTGTAATATTTATATGAATGATTTATTTTCTGTTAATATTAAGTTAATATTATAAGGAAACTATAATTTCAGTATGAAAATATATCATTTAATTTTTCACTACTTATTTGTAATATTTATATGAATGATTTATTTTCTATTTTTCACTACTTATTTGTAATATTTATATGAATGATTTATTTGTAATATTTATATGAATGATTTATTTTCTGTTAATATTAAGTTAATATTATAAGGAAACTATAATTTCAGTATGAAAATATATCATTTAATTTTTCACTACTTATTTGTAATATTTATATGAATGATTTATTTTCTATTTTTCACTACTTATTTGTAATATTTATATAAAAGATTTATTTGTAATATTTATATGAATGATTTATTTTCTATTTTTCACTACTTATTTGTAATATTTATATGAATGATTTATTTTCTATTTTTCACTACTTATAATAATATTTATATAAAAGATTTATTTTCTACGAAAAAAATTTAAAATAAAATATTGGTAAATGATTTTATGAAAAAGGTCTACCTAAGTTACTAATTGAAATAACTAAATGATAATCTCGTTTAAGAAGTAAATATCGAAATGTGAAATTTCCATACTATTTGACAAATGCGGGGTGTGCATGACAGAAAACATTTATAGGAACTGCATGGGATTCTAAACTAAGGCAAAGCAAACTAAGCAAATTCATACTCCTAATGTTAGTTTCGTTTATTCCTGGTATCTGAGCTAAACTAAGGCCAGCAAACGGG
>OY482675.1:1747747-1755247 GCA_960531455.1 Urophora cardui
CTCTAACTGGAACGTACCTTGAGCATATATGCTGTGACCCGAAAGATGGTGAACTATACTTGATCAGGTTGAAGTCAGGGGAAACCCTGATGGAAGACCGAAACAGTTCTGACGTGCAAATCGATTGTCAGAATTGAGTATAGGGGCGAAAGACCAATCGAACCATCTAGTAGCTGGTTCCCTCCGAAGTTTCCCTCAGGATAGCTGGTGCATTTTAATATTATGTAAAATAATCTTATCTGGTAAAGCGAATGATTAGAGGCCTTAGGGTCGAAACGACCTTAACCTATTCTCAAACTTTAAATGGGTAAGAACCTCACCTTTCTTGATATGAAGGTTGAGGTTATGATATAATGTGCCCAGTGGGCCACTTTTGGTAAGCAGAACTGGCGCTGTGGGATGAACCAAACGTAATGTTACGGTGCCCAAATTAACAACTCATGCAGATACCATGAAAGGCGTTGGTTGCTTAAAACAGCAGGACGGTGGACATGGAAGTCGTAATCCGCTAAGGAGTGTGTAACAACTCACCTGCCGAAGCAACTAGCCCTTAAAATGGATGGCGCTTAAGTTGTATACCTATACATTACCGCTAAAGTAGATGATTTATAATACAATTTCGATTGAATTATAAATTTTGAAACTTTAGTGAGTAGGAGGGTACAATGGTGTGCGTAGAAGTGTTTGGCGTAAGCCTGCATGGAGCCGCCATTGGTACAGATCTTGGTGGTAGTAGCAAATAATCGAATGAGACCTTGGAGGACTGAAGTGGAGAAGGGTTTCGTGTGAACAGTGGTTGATCACGAGTTAGTCGGTCCTAAGTTCAAGGCGAAAGCCGAAAATTTTCAAGTTTTAATGAAAAAAAAAAAAAAAAATATTAATATTTTAATTTTATTAAGTAATTAAACACTTGAATAATTTTGAACGAAAGGGAATACGGTTCCAATTCCGTAACCTGTTGAGTATCCGTTTGTTATTAAAAATGGGCCTTGTGCTCATCCTGGCAACAGGAACGACCATAAAGAAGCCGTCGAGAGATATCGGAAGAGTTTTCTTTTCTGTTTTATAGTCGTACTACCATGGAAGTCTTTCGAAGAGAGATATGGTAGATGGACTAGAAGAGCATGACATTTACTGTTGTGTCGATATTTTCTCCTCGGACCTTGAAAATTTATGGTGGGGTCACGCAAACTTCTCAACAGGCCGTACCGATATCCGCAGCTGGTCTCCAAGGTGAAGAGTCTCTAGTCGATAGAATAATGTAGGTAAGGGAAGTCGGCAAATTAGATCCGTAACTTCGGGATAAGGATTGGCTCTGAAGATTGAGATAGTCGGGCTTGATTGGGAAGCAATAACATGGTTTATGTGCTCGTTCTGGGTAAATAGAAGATTTCGATTTTTGTTCCCCGGATAGTAGTTACGTAGCCAATTGTGGAACTTTCTTGCTAAAATTTATTAAGTAATTATATTATAAAATATATATTATACTTTTTAAATTATAACGATTATCAATTAACAATCAATTCAGAACTGGCACGGACTTGGGGAATCCGACTGTCTAATTAAAACAAAGCATTGTGATGGCCCTAACGGGTGTTGACACAATGTGATTTCTGCCCAGTGCTCTGAATGTCAAAGTGAAGAAATTCAAGTAAGCGCGGGTAAACGGCGGGAGTAACTATGACTCTCTTAAGGTAGCCAAATGCCTCGTCATCTAATTAGTGACGCGCATGAATGGATTAACGAGATTCCTACTGTCCCTATCTACTCATTCTCAGTGTGGATCTCGTTGAGTGCGGACGTGTTTACGGATCGATAGTGAGTTTTTGCGATTATTTAATTCGTGCGTTTTTCGGCAATTTTGTGGCATACCATTGTTTGTGCCTTCGTGGTTTTTGCGTTTTTAGATAATTTTGCGGTCGGTTGCTCGGTAGTCTTAGACAATACATTTTGTTGTTGCTGCGACTATTTCGTGTGTGCATTGCTATTGGTCGGTGTTCGTGCGTGCATTGCTATTGGTCGGTGTTCGTGCGTGCATTGCTATTGGTCGGTGTTCGTGCGTGCATTGCTATTGGTCGGTGTTCGTGCGTGCATTGCTATTGGTCGGTGTTCGTGCGTGCATTGCTATTGGTCGGTGTTCGTGCGTGCATTGCTATTGGTCGGTGTTCGTGCGTTTATATTGGTTGGTGTTGTGGTGCGTACGGGTATCGGCTGCACGTGTGCGTTGGTTCGGTTCCCAGGCAGGTGCGGTTTGCCAGTGGTACACCGGTTAGTGTGGTCCAAGACTAGTCCTTTTGGGATTAGTGTTGTTCAGCACTGCTCACGGAGTATTTTGTCACTCCTATTAGCGGGGCCAGTGCTCGTGATATTGGTGGCAGATTAGCGGCTACATTTTTGGCCAACCAGTTCGGTCGGCGTCATCTTCGCGCCAGCCGACTCATTCCCATTTGGGACAAGGAGTGGCTAGCGTCGGTAATTAATTACCGACAATCAGTGCGCGAGAGGCGCCCCCGCGTTTTTGCTTTGGCCGACTAGGCTTGGTCGTGGCCTCTACTGACCACTCGTGTCTTCGGCTCAGCCCCAGTCCGTAGGGTGACGAATTGCTCCAAGTGAGCACCAGAGTACCAAGGGCTAATCTTCGCTTGCTGGTGGTTAGACCTTCGTGTGCGCGTAGTTGCTGCCCGTGAACATTTCGGGAGTTGTGCCAATGGTGGGCACTGCGCAGAGGGGCCGTAGGAAGCGGCGGAGCACCACGTCGAAGTTGGTGTCGTCGGGCGGCGGGAGTGATGGTGCTGAAGGTGGTGTGGGCTCGTCCTACACCGCTGACAGCGATTCGACGGTGTCGCGACCGAGTTCGGTGGCAAGAGCGGGTGCGGGAGCGGTTGCTGGAGCGAGTGATTCGCAGTTGATGTCACCCCCGCGTGGCAAATTGAAGGGCGTCGGTGGTGCATCGGTGGCAGTCTTCAAAATGCCATCCGCCAATGTGGTAGGTGGCGTGGCTGGAGGCGGGAATGCTGATACCAGTACGGCAGGTAAGGTTGTCGGAGCCATGAGTGCTGCCCCGAGTACCAGTGCGTCTGTTGGCGATGACATCGTGATGACGTTGCCGAGCTCCGACTCGAGCACAGATTCATCGAGCGAAGTGTCTTCTGGTGCTCGAAAGCAGTCTGGGGTAGCTAAGGTGCCGACTAGACGGAACCAGGCGAGTGGTGGGGTGTCTGGGAGGAGCGTTGTGGTTAACGCGACTAGGGAGGAGGGTAATGGGCGCGACTTCAAGGCTCGGTTGGCCTTGATCTCGAGGGAGTTTGATGGGAGGATTTTTGGCACGGCCGGTGTGAGTTTGGAGGCAGCACGAGAGTTGGTGGCGTCATCTCGTGACTACCAGAGTCTCGTGGTCGACCTGATCTCCGAGGTCGCATGTCTTCGCGGCAAATTGGAGGTCCTCTCAGGTGGTGGTGGTGCGCATCCGCGTCTGTCTGTGCCGACGCATGCTGAAGCATCGATGTTGCCTCCTCAGCTGTCCTCGGCTGGAGGGGCTGCGTCGGTGCCGAAACCTGTGGAGACATGGGCAGCCGTGGTGCAAGCCGCCGGTGCTGAGATGGCTTCCAGTGAAGTCGTCAAGAAGGTGGTTAAGGAGGTCGGGCCAACCCTGGGTGTACGGGTTCATGAGGTGAAGGCCATTCGCGCTGGTGGTGCCATCATCCGCACCCCGTCTGCTGCTGAAAGGGAGAAGGTGGTGTCCAACACCAAATTTAAGGAGGTGGGGCTAAAGGTGAGCGTGAATGAGAAGCCGGGCGCCAGGATTGTGATCCAAGGGGTTCATACGGAGATCTCTCCTGATGAATTCATGGAGGAGCTCTTCCGGCTGAACCTCAAGGAGATCAATCCTGATGCCCAGAAGAAGGACGTCAGGTTGGTCAGTCGCCCCTGGAAGGTTGCCGCTGATGGGGCAGCGAACGTTGTACTTGAGGGGTCGGACAAGTTACTGTCCCCCCTCCTGACGACCGGTCGTTGCTACATAAAGTGGTTCTCCTTCCGGGTACGGCAGGACAACCTGGTGGCTGGTTGCTTCAGGTGCATGGGGTTCGATCACCGTGTGGCTGAGTGTAGGGCGAAATCGGATGTCTGTCGTCGATGCGGACAGGAAGGGCACCGAGCTGGTAGTTGCACCAATGCCCCGCATTGTCGCAACTGCCAGTTTAAGGGCAAGCCTGCTGGACACCTTATGTTGTCTGGCGCTTGTCCTATATACGCTGCAATTGTTGCCCGTGCGAACGCCAGACATTGAGTATGGATGTGTTTCAACTCAACTGTCAGTGTGCGTATGCTGTCATGTGTGAGGTTGGTGCATGTATGACTGAGGGGCGGGTCGGCGTTGGCTTGCTCCAGGAGCCCTTTTCCACCAATGGTGTGGTGAGGGGTCTTCCTGGGAGCTTTCGGGTCTTCACTGACCTGAGGGTCAACGCCGCGGTTGTCGTGAGTGAGCCGAGCTATGAATGTGTTTTGGTGAATGCTTCGGAATGGGGAGTTTGTGTATGTATTGAGGGTACTTTCGGTAGAGTGTATGTGGCCAGCATTTATTGCAAATTTAGTGAGCCCATTGAGCCCTATTTGAGGTACCTAGATACGGTGCTACTCCTCGTGAGTAGCAATCCTGTTATCTTGGGTTTGGATGCGAATGCCTCATCCTCTGCCTGGCATAGTAAACTTTCCAGACATTCGTCTGGTTATGCCAGTAGCCAGAGGGGTGAGGTAATGAGTGAATGGTTGACGGCCTCTGGCTGTTATGTGATGAATGAACCGAGTGAATGGTATAGTTTTCATGGGCCAATGGGCGCGAGTGATATCGACGTGACGCTTATGAATGAGGCAGCAACTCGGATGTTTGAGTTTAGGTGGAGTGTTATGGGGGGTTGGGGGGTAAGTGATCACAATCCGATCAAGATTGTGATTACTCCCCTCAACCGCCAGCGTGTGGAGGGTGAGTGTAATTTAAAAAGATGGCGAACTTCGGGTGCTGATTGGGTCCATTATGGACGGTGTGTGAGAGAAGCGGTATTTAATATACCGCTTAGAGTGTTTCAGGAACTGGGGGTTGACGAGCAAATTGCTCGTCTGAATGAATGCGTCTGGAATGTGAATGATGGTATGTTCCAGAAGTGGAAAAAGGTGCGGTTTAAGAAAGTGAGATGGTGGACTAGGGAGCTTGAGGCGAAGAAGCGTTCCGTCAGGCATGCGAGACGTCTGTTTCAGCGCGCCCGGCGGAACAATTCTGAGAGTGTAGCCCAGCTAAGGAGTCAACTTAGTAGGGAGATGAATGAGTATAAGAGGTTGATTTTGTGTACGAAAGAAGATGAATGGAGGGGGTTTGTCAATGACTTCCGTGAAGACCCCTGGGGGAAGGTCTATCAGATCTGTCGGGGTCCCCGGTCGTCAGACTTTATTAACTCTCTCCAGGTCCAAGGGAACCTGACCCATACATGGAGAGATTGCATGAGGGCTCTTCTTGGTGAATTCTTTCCTAGGGCGGAGGTATCGGTTCCTCATGCACAAGAGGTGCCAATACCTCCACTAGATGACGAAGAAGTTGATTATGCGTTTGGCCTGGTCAGGTCTAAACGGTCACCGGGTTTTGATGGTTTGAACGGAGAGATGTGCAAATGCTTGTGGAAGTTCATTCCGGAATACTTGATGGCTGTTTACAACAAATGCATATGGGAGGGATACTTTCCACGTGAGTGGAAAGTGGCTAGGGTTGTCGTTCTTCTGAAGTCGCCCGACAAGATTAGGACTGACCCCCGGTCCTACCGGGGAATCAGCCTCCTTCCAGTGCTTGGCAAGGTACTGGAACGGATCATGGTCGAGCGGCTTCAAGAAATTACGCGGGATGTTAGGTCGGATAGGCAGTTTGGGTTTAGGAAAGGTCGGAGTGTTGAGGATGCGTGGATGTATGTTCAGAATGCTGTAGGGATGAGTGTCAATAAATATGTCCTTGGCATATTTATTGACTTCAAGGGGGCGTTTGACTACCTTCGCTGGGATAGAGTGATTGAACGGTTGGAAGAGCTCCGCTGCTCGGAGGTAACTTTGTGGCGCAGTTACTTCCAAGGCAGAGGAGCCTCCATCGTTGGTGTGAATGAAAGTGTGGAAGTGGATGTGGTTCGCGGTTGTCCACAGGGATCCATCTGTGGTCCATACATATGGAACCTAATGATGGACTCCCTGTTGCGGCAACTCGAGCCACTGTGTAAATGTTGTGCGTATGCGGACGACCTTCTACTATTGGTGGAAGGTCAGTCAAGGGCGAATGTCGAGAGGAGTGGGGAAAGCCTGTGTGAGATTGTGCATGCATGGGGAAATTTAGTGGGTGTGGACATATCGGTGGACAAAACGGTGACAATGTTGCTTAAGGGCAAATTGTCGCCGGATAGGCCACCGGTTGTGCGTGTGAATGGTGTCAGCATCAGATATGCGACGCAAGTCAAGTATCTGGGGCTGACAATGGGTGAAAGGATGTGCTTTACCCCGCATTTTGTACGCCTGAAAGAGCGATTGGTGAGTGTTGTGGGCCAAGTTCGCCGCATAATTAGGTGCGAGTGGGGCCTCAGCCGTCGGGCTGTTCGGACTATATACCGTGGTCTCTTCGTGGCTTGCGCCACGTACGGGGCTGCGGTGTGGTACAGAGCAGCCGAGACGGTTGTTGGTAGGAATCGATTGTTGTCATGTCAGCGAGTGATGATGTTAGCGTGTTTGCCAGTGTGTCGCACCGTCTCCACGGATGCGATGCAGGTGTTACTGGGGGCGCCTCCTCTCGACCTGATCGTTATCCAAAGAGCGATATCCTTCAGGTTGAGAAGGGGGCTGAGTGTGCCGTTGCTGCGGGATGTATGGATTTCCGACAATGATGTGGAGAGAGGGTATATTGAGTGTAAAAAGTTGTTGAAATTGTGTGTTGAGCGTAAGTGGCAAGACCGTTGGGACAGTAGTCCTAACGGTCGAGCGACATATGAGTACATTCGGGACGTGACCTTTGTGGCAGAGAACCCGGACTTCAGATTTAATCTGAGTCTGGGCTTTCTGCTAACGGGTCACGGTGCGTTAAATGCGTTTTTGTATGTGAGGACATTGAGTGATACTGCGGGTTGTGTGTGTGGCTGTGAGAGTGAGGATTGGATGCATGTGTTGTGTGAATGCCCGATGTACTCTGACATTAGGGACCTTGGGGGTTGGGGAATTAGCTGGACTGATGGACGGTATGATGTGAGTAGTGTGCTCTCCACTAGTCGGAATACCGAACTTTTGAGTGGATTTGCGCGTGAGGTTTTTAGACGGCGGAGGCACTTGTTGAGTTGAATTGGTGAATGATTGCACGATTGGGGGGTTTGGTGATCGATTGAATGGAGTGAATGAATTGGTACGAGGTGAATGGGGCGTATGGTGACCAGTCCAGAGCAGGATGGATGCTCAAACTGGTAGTAGTCACCTGCCGGCTTGGCATTT
>OY482675.1:1757747-1762747 GCA_960531455.1 Urophora cardui
GAATGATTTATTTGTAATATTTATATGAATGATTTATTTTCTGTTAATATTAAGTTAATATTATAAGGAAACTATAATTTCAGTATGAAAATATATCATTTAATTTTTCACTACTTATTTGTAATATTTATATGAATGATTTATTTGTAATATTTATATGAATGATTTATTTTCTTTTTTCACTACTTATTTGTAATATTTATATGAATGATTTATTTGTAATATTTATATGAATGATTTATTTTCTGTTAATATTAAGTTAATATTATAAGGAAACTATAATTTCAGTATGAAAATATATCATTTAATTTTTCACTACTTATTTGTAATATTTATATGAATGATTTATTTTCTATTTTTCACTACTTATTTGTAATATTTATATGAATAAAATAAAATATTGGTAAATGATTTTATGAAAAAGGTCTACCTAAGTTACTAATTGAAATAACTAAATGATAATCTCGTTTAAGAAGTAAATATCGAAATGTGAAATTTCCATACTATTTGACAAATGCGGGGTGTTACCTGAAATAAATTTAAAATAAAATATTAGTTATTGTATTAACAATTTATTTATATGAATGATTTATTTGTAATATTTATATGAATGATTTATTTTCTATTTTTCACTACTTATTTGTAATATTTATATGAATGATTTATTTGTAATATTTATATGAATGATTTATTTGTAATATTTATATGAATGATTTATTTGTAATATTTATATGAATGATTTATTTTCTGTTAATATTAAGTTAATATTATAAGGAAACTATAATTTCAGTATGAAAATATATCATTTAATTTTTCACTACTTATTTGTAATATTTATATGAATGATTTATTTGTAATATTTATATGAATGATTTATTTTCTATTTTTCACTACTTATTTGTAATATTTATATGAATGATTTATTTGTAATATTTATATGAATGATTTATTTGTAATATTTATATGAATGATTTATTTGTAATATTTATATGAATGATTTATTTTCTGTTAATATTAAGTTAATATTATAAGGAAACTATAATTTCAGTATGAAAATATATCATTTAATTTTTCACTACTTATTTGTAATATTTATATGAATGATTTATTTGTAATATTTATATGAATGATTTATTTTCTATTTTTCACTACTTATTTGTAATATTTATATGAATGATTTATTTGTAATATTTATATGAATGATTTATTTTCTGTTAATATTAAGTTAATATTATAAGGAAACTATAATTTCAGTATGAAAATATATCATTTAATTTTTCACTACTTATTTGTAATATTTATATGAATGATTTATTTTCTATTTTTCACTACTTATTTGTAATATTTATATGAATAAAATAAAATATTGGTAAATGATTTTATGAAAAAGGTCTACCTAAGTTACTAATTGAAATAACTAAATGATAATCTCGTTTAAGAAGTAAATATCGAAATGTGAAATTTCCATACTATTTGACAAATGCGGGGTGTTACCTGAAATAAATTTAAAATAAAATATTAGTTATTGTATTAACAAGTTATTTATATGAATGATTTATTTGTAATATTTATATGAATGATTTATTTTCTATTTTTCACTACTTATTTGTAATATTTATATGAATGATTTATTTGTAATATTTATATGAATGATTTATTTGTAATATTTATATGAATGATTTATTTTCTGTTAATATTAAGTTAATATTATAAGGAAACTATAATTTCAGTATGAAAATATATCATTTAATTTTTCACTACTTATTTGTAATATTTATATGAATGATTTATTTTCTATTTTTCACTACTTATTTGTAATATTTATATGAATAAAATAAAATATTGGTAAATGATTTTATGAAAAAGGTCTACCTAAGTTACTAATTGAAATAACTAAATGATAATCTCGTTTAAGAAGTAAATATCGAAATGTGAAATTTCCATACTATTTGACAAATGCGGGGTGTTACCTGAAATAAATTTAAAATAAAATATTAGTTATTGTATTAACAAGTTATTTATATGAATGATTTATTTGTAATATTTATATGAATGATTTATTTTCTATTTTTCACTACTTATTTGTAATATTTATATGAATGATTTATTTGTAATATTTATATGAATGATTTATTTGTAATATTTATATGAATGATTTATTTGTAATATTTATATGAATGATTTATTTTCTGTTAATATTAAGTTAATATTATAAGGAAACTATAATTTCAGTATGAAAATATATCATTTAATTTTTCACTACTTATTTGTAATATTTATATGAATGATTTATTTGTAATATTTATATGAATGATTTATTTTCTATTTTTCACTACTTATTTGTAATATTTATATGAATGATTTATTTGTAATATTTATATGAATGATTTATTTTCTGTTAATATTAAGTTAATATTATAAGGAAACTATAATTTCAGTATGAAAATATATCATTTAATTTTTCACTACTTATTTGTAATATTTATATGAATGATTTATTTGTAATATTTATATGAATGATTTATTTTCTATTTTTCACTACTTATTTGTAATATTTATATGAATGATTTATTTGTAATATTTATATGAATGATTTATTTGTAATATTTATATGAATGATTTATTTTCTGTTAATATTAAGTTAATATTATAAGGAAACTATAATTTCAGTATGAAAATATATCATTTAATTTTTCACTACTTATTTGTAATATTTATATGAATGATTTATTTGTAATATTTATATGAATGATTTATTTTCTATTTTTCACTACTTATTTGTAATATTTATATGAATGATTTATTTGTAATATTTATATGAATGATTTATTTTCTGTTAATATTAAGTTAATATTATAAGGAAACTATAATTTCAGTATGAAAATATATCATTTAATTTTTCACTACTTATTTGTAATATTTATATGAATGATTTATTTGTAATATTTATATGAATGATTTATTTTCTATTTTTCACTACTTATTTGTAATATTTATATGAATGATTTATTTGTAATATTTATATGAATGATTTATTTTCTGTTAATATTAAGTTAATATTATAAGGAAACTATAATTTCAGTATGAAAATATATCATTTAATTTTTCACTACTTATTTGTAATATTTATATGAATGATTTATTTGTAATATTTATATGAATGATTTATTTTCTATTTTTCACTACTTATTTGTAATATTTATATGAATGATTTATTTGTAATATTTATATGAATGATTTATTTGTAATATTTATATGAATGATTTATTTTCTGTTAATATTAAGTTAATATTATAAGGAAACTATAATTTCAGTATGAAAATATATCATTTAATTTTTCACTACTTATTTGTAATATTTATATGAATGATTTATTTGTAATATTTATATGAATGATTTATTTTCTATTTTTCACTACTTATTTGTAATATTTATATGAATGATTTATTTGTAATATTTATATGAATGATTTATTTTCTGTTAATATTAAGTTAATATTATAAGGAAACTATAATTTCAGTATGAAAATATATCATTTAATTTTTCACTACTTATTTGTAATATTTATATGAATGATTTATTTTCTATTTTTCACTACTTATTTGTAATATTTATATGAATGATTTATTTGTAATATTTATATGAATGATTTATTTTCTGTTAATATTAAGTTAATATTATAAGGAAACTATAATTTCAGTATGAAAATATATCATTTAATTTTTCACTACTTATTTGTAATATTTATATGAATGATTTATTTTCTATTTTTCACTACTTATTTGTAATATTTATATAAAAGATTTATTTGTAATATTTATATGAATGATTTATTTTCTATTTTTCACTACTTATTTGTAATATTTATATGAATGATTTATTTTCTATTTTTCACTACTTATAATAATATTTATATAAAAGATTTATTTTCTACGAAAAAAATTTAAAATAAAATATTGGTAAATGATTTTATGAAAAAGGTCTACCTAAGTTACTAATTGAAATAACTAAATGATAATCTCGTTTAAGAAGTAAATATCGAAATGTGAAATTTCCATACTATTTGACAAATGCGGGGTGTGCATGACAGAAAACATTTATAGGAACTGCATGGGATTCTAAACTAAGGCAAAGCAAACTAAGCAAATTCATACTCCTAATGTTAGTTTCGTTTATTCCTGGTATCTGAGCTAAACTAAGGCCAGCAAACGGGCAAATATTTTTATATATTTGACTGTGAGCGCTTAGTATAAATAGCTTATTATTATGTATTGTTTGTTATTTATTCCTGGTTTTTGTACTGTTAGTTAGTTCAAATAGATAAATATGATAGCCTTTTATAGTTTTATCATATTTCTATACTAACATATTACAGTAACAGGAGAGCTATGCATACGAAGAACCTGTATTTAATATGAGTTCGTCTATGCATAACTCTACGAAAAATATATATTAATTGATGAAGCAAGTACTTTTATTAATATTTAAACATACATTTGCGTTAAATGGAATTATTTTAATTTCATATAACGAAACAATTATATACTTTTTAAATAATTGTATATAATTTAAAATTTAATGCAATGAAATGAAGTAAGTGCTTTTATTAAGAATGATTCGTTAAAGAAGAATTCTTTAAAACATTAAAGATAAATTTTAAAGAAATATCGTTCTTACATTATAAATATATAAATATGAATAATGTACGAGGGAACGAAAATTCTTTTAAGAAATACAAGAAAAATAAAAAAATGAGATTAATAATTTACCATATCAATGATGACAAGGTAAAAACGTAATAATCACACACAAATAATAATTTTAATATAACTATTATTGTTACCCATATATAAAGTTCAATTATTATTATTTGTTGTTGTGGTATATTGTTAAATTTATGCATTGTTGTTGGTTAAGAATTATTTCTCTTGGTGTTTTATTTATTATGAATAAATATACACATATATTTTTATATATATATTATATATATATATTATTCT
>OY482675.1:1772747-1775247 GCA_960531455.1 Urophora cardui
ATGAATGATTTATTTGTAATATTTATATGAATGATTTATTTTCTATTTTTCACTACTTATTTGTAATATTTATATGAATGATTTATTTGTAATATTTATATGAATGATTTATTTGTAATATTTATATGAATGATTTATTTTCTGTTAATATTAAGTTAATATTATAAGGAAACTATAATTTCAGTATGAAAATATATCATTTAATTTTTCACTACTTATTTGTAATATTTATATGAATGATTTATTTGTAATATTTATATGAATGATTTATTTTCTATTTTTCACTACTTATTTGTAATATTTATATGAATGATTTATTTGTAATATTTATATGAATGATTTATTTTCTGTTAATATTAAGTTAATATTATAAGGAAACTATAATTTCAGTATGAAAATATATCATTTAATTTTTCACTACTTATTTGTAATATTTATATGAATGATTTATTTTCTATTTTTCACTACTTATTTGTAATATTTATATGAATAAAATAAAATATTGGTAAATGATTTTATGAAAAAGGTCTACCTAAGTTACTAATTGAAATAACTAAATGATAATCTCGTTTAAGAAGTAAATATCGAAATGTGAAATTTCCATACTATTTGACAAATGCGGGGTGTTACCTGAAATAAATTTAAAATAAAATATTAGTTATTGTATTAACAAGTTATTTATATGAATGATTTATTTGTAATATTTATATGAATGATTTATTTTCTATTTTTCACTACTTATTTGTAATATTTATATGAATGATTTATTTGTAATATTTATATGAATGATTTATTTGTAATATTTATATGAATGATTTATTTGTAATATTTATATGAATGATTTATTTTCTGTTAATATTAAGTTAATATTATAAGGAAACTATAATTTCAGTATGAAAATATATCATTTAATTTTTCACTACTTATTTGTAATATTTATATGAATGATTTATTTGTAATATTTATATGAATGATTTATTTTCTATTTTTCACTACTTATTTGTAATATTTATATGAATGATTTATTTGTAATATTTATATGAATGATTTATTTTCTGTTAATATTAAGTTAATATTATAAGGAAACTATAATTTCAGTATGAAAATATATCATTTAATTTTTCACTACTTATTTGTAATATTTATATGAATGATTTATTTGTAATATTTATATGAATGATTTATTTTCTATTTTTCACTACTTATTTGTAATATTTATATGAATGATTTATTTGTAATATTTATATGAATGATTTATTTGTAATATTTATATGAATGATTTATTTTCTGTTAATATTAAGTTAATATTATAAGGAAACTATAATTTCAGTATGAAAATATATCATTTAATTTTTCACTACTTATTTGTAATATTTATATGAATGATTTATTTGTAATATTTATATGAATGATTTATTTTCTATTTTTCACTACTTATTTGTAATATTTATATGAATGATTTATTTGTAATATTTATATGAATGATTTATTTTCTGTTAATATTAAGTTAATATTATAAGGAAACTATAATTTCAGTATGAAAATATATCATTTAATTTTTCACTACTTATTTGTAATATTTATATGAATGATTTATTTGTAATATTTATATGAATGATTTATTTTCTATTTTTCACTACTTATTTGTAATATTTATATGAATGATTTATTTGTAATATTTATATGAATGATTTATTTTCTGTTAATATTAAGTTAATATTATAAGGAAACTATAATTTCAGTATGAAAATATATCATTTAATTTTTCACTACTTATTTGTAATATTTATATGAATGATTTATTTGTAATATTTATATGAATGATTTATTTTCTATTTTTCACTACTTATTTGTAATATTTATATGAATGATTTATTTGTAATATTTATATGAATGATTTATTTGTAATATTTATATGAATGATTTATTTTCTGTTAATATTAAGTTAATATTATAAGGAAACTATAATTTCAGTATGAAAATATATCATTTAATTTTTCACTACTTATTTGTAATATTTATATGAATGATTTATTTGTAATATTTATATGAATGATTTATTTTCTATTTTTCACTACTTATTTGTAATATTTATATGAATGATTTATTTGTAATATTTATATGAATGATTTATTTTCTGTTAATATTAAGTTAATATTATAAGGAAACTATAATTTCAGTATGAAAATATATCATTTAATTTTTCACTACTTATTTGTAATATTTATATGAATGATTTATTTTCTATTTTTCACTACTTATTTGTAATATTTATATGAATGATTTATTTGTAATATTTATATGAATGATTTATTTTCTGTTAATATTAAGTTAATATTATAAGGAAACTATAATTTCAGTATGAAAATATATCATTTAATTTTTCACTACTTATTTGTAATATTTATATGAATGATTTATTTTCTATTTTTCACTACTTATTTGTAATATTTATATAAAAGATTTATTTGTAATATTTATATGAATGATTTATTTTCTA
>OY482675.1:1780247-1787747 GCA_960531455.1 Urophora cardui
TAATTAGTTTGCTTTATTGCTTATTAACATAAAATAAATACCTAATGATTTGATAAAGTGTTGATAGATTTATTATATATAATGCAAAAATTTAAAATTAAATTTTACAATATTTAATTATATTGTATGCATTTATATGATTTACAATGCGAAAGATTCAGGATACCTTCGGGACCCGTCTTGAAACACGGACCAAGGAGTCTAACATATGTGCAAGTCATTGGGTTTTATAATTAAACCTAATGGCGTAATTAACTTAACTTTAATAATGGGATTAATTTTTAGTTCTATTTATTTATTTAAATAGTCTATGAATTCAATCCCGGGGCGTTCTATATAGTTATGTATAATAGTAATTTATTATTATTTATACCTCTAACTGGAACGTACCTTGAGCATATATGCTGTGACCCGAAAGATGGTGAACTATACTTGATCAGGTTGAAGTCAGGGGAAACCCTGATGGAAGACCGAAACAGTTCTGACGTGCAAATCGATTGTCAGAATTGAGTATAGGGGCGAAAGACCAATCGAACCATCTAGTAGCTGGTTCCCTCCGAAGTTTCCCTCAGGATAGCTGGTGCATTTTAATATTATGTAAAATAATCTTATCTGGTAAAGCGAATGATTAGAGGCCTTAGGGTCGAAACGACCTTAACCTATTCTCAAACTTTAAATGGGTAAGAACCTCACCTTTCTTGATATGAAGGTTGAGGTTATGATATAATGTGCCCAGTGGGCCACTTTTGGTAAGCAGAACTGGCGCTGTGGGATGAACCAAACGTAATGTTACGGTGCCCAAATTAACAACTCATGCAGATACCATGAAAGGCGTTGGTTGCTTAAAACAGCAGGACGGTGGACATGGAAGTCGTAATCCGCTAAGGAGTGTGTAACAACTCACCTGCCGAAGCAACTAGCCCTTAAAATGGATGGCGCTTAAGTTGTATACCTATACATTACCGCTAAAGTAGATGATTTATAATACAATTTCGATTGAATTATAAATTTTGAAACTTTAGTGAGTAGGAGGGTACAATGGTGTGCGTAGAAGTGTTTGGCGTAAGCCTGCATGGAGCCGCCATTGGTACAGATCTTGGTGGTAGTAGCAAATAATCGAATGAGACCTTGGAGGACTGAAGTGGAGAAGGGTTTCGTGTGAACAGTGGTTGATCACGAGTTAGTCGGTCCTAAGTTCAAGGCGAAAGCCGAAAATTTTCAAGTTTTAATGAAAAAAAAAAAAAAAATATTAATATTTTAATTTTATTAAGTAATTAAACACTTGAATAATTTTGAACGAAAGGGAATACGGTTCCAATTCCGTAACCTGTTGAGTATCCGTTTGTTATTAAAAATGGGCCTTGTGCTCATCCTGGCAACAGGAACGACCATAAAGAAGCCGTCGAGAGATATCGGAAGAGTTTTCTTTTCTGTTTTATAGTCGTACTACCATGGAAGTCTTTCGAAGAGAGATATGGTAGATGGACTAGAAGAGCATGACATTTACTGTTGTGTCGATATTTTCTCCTCGGACCTTGAAAATTTATGGTGGGGTCACGCAAACTTCTCAACAGGCCGTACCGATATCCGCAGCTGGTCTCCAAGGTGAAGAGTCTCTAGTCGATAGAATAATGTAGGTAAGGGAAGTCGGCAAATTAGATCCGTAACTTCGGGATAAGGATTGGCTCTGAAGATTGAGATAGTCGGGCTTGATTGGGAAGCAATAACATGGTTTATGTGCTCGTTCTGGGTAAATAGAAGATTTCGATTTTTGTTCCCCGGATAGTAGTTACGTAGCCAATTGTGGAACTTTCTTGCTAAAATTTATTAAGTAATTATATTATAAAATATATATTATACTTTTTAAATTATAACGATTATCAATTAACAATCAATTCAGAACTGGCACGGACTTGGGGAATCCGACTGTCTAATTAAAACAAAGCATTGTGATGGCCCTAACGGGTGTTGACACAATGTGATTTCTGCCCAGTGCTCTGAATGTCAAAGTGAAGAAATTCAAGTAAGCGCGGGTAAACGGCGGGAGTAACTATGACTCTCTTAAGGTAGCCAAATGCCTCGTCATCTAATTAGTGACGCGCATGAATGGATTAACGAGATTCCTACTGTCCCTATCTACTCATTCTCAGTGTGGATCTCGTTGAGTGCGGACGTGTTTACGGATCGATAGTGAGTTTTTTGCGATTATTTAATTCGTGCGTTTTCGGCAATTTTGTGGCATACCATTGTTTGTGCCTTCGTGGTTTTTGCGATTTTAGGTGATTTTGCGGTCGGTTGCTCGGTAATTTTCGGCAATACATTTTGTTGTTGCCGCGTGTATTTCGTGGTGCGGTCATTATCGGTCGGTGTTGTATGACGTCACTTGCCCGCCAGAGGTACGGTGTCGAGGTGCGTACGGGTATCGGCTGCGCGTGTTCGTTGGTTCGATTCCCAGGCAAGTGCGGTTTGTGCCAGTGGTGCACCGGTTTAGTGTGGTCCAATACTAGTCCTTTTGGGATTAGTGTTTTTCAGCACTGCTCGCGGAGTACTTTGTCACTCCTGTTGACGGGGCTAGTGCTCGTGATATTAGTGGCAGAGTTAGCGGCTGCATTTTTGGCCAACCAGTTCGGTCGGCGTCATCTTCGCGCCAGCCGACTCGTTCCCATTTGGGACTTGGAGTGGCTATCGTCGGTAATTAATTACCGACAAACAGTGCGTGAGAGGCGCCCCCGCGTTTTTGCTTTGGCCGACTAGGTTTGGCCGTAGCCGCTGCTGACCACCTGTGTCTTCGGCTCAGTCCCTGTTCGTAGGGTGACCAATTGCTCCAAGTGAGCACCGGAGTTCCAAGGGCTAATCCTCGTTTGCTGGTGATTAGGTCTTCGTGTGCGCGTGGTTGCTGCCCGGAAACATTTCGGGAGTTGTGCCGATGTCGGGCGTGCCGTCGCGGGGCCGGGGCGGGAAGCGCGGGCCCAAGCGTAAAGTGGAGAAACTGGGCGTCGCTAGTGATGGTGCTGTAGGTGGTGCGGAGTCGTCCTACACCGCTGACAGCGATTCGACGGTGTCGCGACCGGGTTCGGTGGCAAGAGTGGGTGTGGCGGCGAGTGACTCGCAGTTGCAGTCACCCCCGCGGGGCAGGATGAAGGGTGTCGGTGGTACACCTGTGGCAATTTTTAAGAAGCCTGCCGCGAAGAAGGCGACTTCGATGGAGGATGAACCTTCGACGAGCAAGGGTGCTGCTGGTGGGATGGTCGGCAATGATGACGTCGTCATGCAGTTGCCGAGCTCTGGCTCGAGCTCAGGCTCGTTGAGCGATTCGTCGAGCGATGAGTCAAAGCGTGCCCCGGTGCAAGTTCGGCAGCGGTATGCGAAGCAGGTAAGTGGTGGAGGGCAGGTAAGTGCTGTGGAATTGGGGAAGGGTGTGAACAGGGAGGGGGGTAAGGGAGGCGACTTTAAAGAGCGCCTCTCTCGGGTATCCCACGCCTTCGACCGCAGGGTCTTTGGGCTGGAGGGGCTCCCTATGGAGTCAGCGGCGGTCCTGGTGCAGTCGTCTCGCGACTACCAGGACCTCGTGGTTGACCTCATTTCCGAGGTTGCCCGTCTCCGTGGCCAATTGGAGGTTCTGAGCGGGAGTGGTGCTATGCCCCCGCGTGCGGCCGGGTCACCACATGCTGGGCATCCTTTGATGCCGCCCCTACAGGTGTCCGCTCCTGTAGAGGCTGTATCGGTGCCGAAGCCAGTGGAGACATGGTCGGTCGTGGTGCGTAGTACCAAGCCTTCGGTGTCCTCCAAGGAAGTCGTGGAGAAGGTGGTGAAGGAGGTTGGGCCTGCCTTGGGAGTGAGGGTCCACGAGGTAAAGCCGGTGCGCTCGGGCGGGGCCATTATCCGCACGCCATCTGTCGCCGAACGCGACAAGGTGGCTAAAAACGCGAAGTTTGGCGAAGTGGGCTTGAATGTGAGGGTAAATGAGAAGCCGGGCGCCAGGATTGTGATCCAAGGGGTTCATACGGAGATCTCTCCTGATGAATTCATGGATGAGCTCTTCCGTTTGAATCTCAAGGAGATCAATCCTGATGCCCAAAAGAAGGACGTCAGGTTGGTCAGTCGCCCCTGGAGGGTTGCTGCTGATGGGGCAACTAACGTTGTTCTTGAGGGGTCGGACAAGTTACTGTCCCCCCTCTTGGCGACCGGACGTTGCTACATTAAGTGGTTCTCCTTCCGGGTACGGCAGGACAACCTGGTGGCCGGCTGCTTCAGGTGCATGGGATTCGATCACCGTGTGGCTGAGTGTAGGGCGAAATCGGATGTCTGTCGTCGGTGCGGGCAGGAAGGGCACCGAGCCGGTAATTGCGCCAATGCCCCGCATTGTCGCAATTGCCAGTTTAAGGGCAAGCCTGCCGGGCACCTTATGTTGTCTGGCGCTTGTCCGATATACGCTGCAATTGTTGCCCGTGCGAACGCCAGACATTAAGTATGGATGTGTTTCAACTTAACTGTCAAGGTGCGTATGCTGTCATGTGTGAGGTTGGTGCATGTATGACTGCGGGGCGGGTCGGCGTTGGCCTGCTTCAGGAGCCCTTTTCCACCAATGGTGTGGTGAGGGGTCTTCCTGGGAGCTTTCGGGTCTTCACTGACCTGAGGGTTAACGCCGCGGTTGTCGTGAATGAGCAGAGCTATGAATGTGTTTTGGTGGATGCGTCGGAATGGGGGGTTTGTGTATGTATTGAGGGTACTTTCGGTAGAGTGTATGTGGCCAGCATTTATTGCAAATTTGGCGAGCCCATTGAGCCCTATCTGAGGTACCTGGATACGGTGCTACTCCTTGTGAGTAGCAATCCTGTTATCCTTGGTTTGGATGCGAATGCCTCATCCCCTGCCTGGCATAGTAAACTTTCCAGACATTCGTCTGGTTATGCCAGTAGCCAGAGGGGTGAGGTAATGAGTGAATGGTTGACGGCCTCTGGCTGTTATGTGATGAATGAACCGAGTGAATGGTATAGTTTTCATGGGCCAATGGGCGCGAGTGACATCGACGTGACGCTCATGAATGAGGCAGCAACTCGGATGTTTGAGTTTAGGTGGAGTGTTATGGGGGGTTGGGGGATAAGTGATCACAATCCGATCAAGATTGTGATTACTCCCCTCAACCGCCAGCGTGTGGAGGGTGAGTGTAATTTAAAAAGATGGCGAACTTCGGGTGCTGATTGGGTCCATTATGGACGGTGTGTGAGAGAAGCGGTATTTAATATACCGCTTAGAGTGTTTCAAGAACTGGGGGTTGATGAGCAAATTGCTCGTCTGAATGAATGTGTCTGGAATGTGAATGATAGTATGTTCCAGAAGTGGAAAAAGGTGCGGTTTAAGAAAGTGAGATGGTGGACTAGGGAGCTTGAGGCGAAGAAGCGTTCCGTCAGGCATGCGAGACGTCTGTTTCAGCGCGCCCGGCGGAACAATTCTGAGAGTGTAGCCCAGCTAAGGAGTCAACTTAGTAGGGAGATGAATGAGTATAAGAGGTTGATTTTGTGTACGAAAGAAGATGAATGGAGGGGGTTTGTCAATGACTTCCGTGAAGACCCCTGGGGGAAGGTCTATCAGATCTGTCGGGGTCCCCGGTCGTCAGACGTTATTAACTCTCTCCAGGTCCAAGGGAACCTGACCCATACATGGAGAGATTGCATGAGGGCTCTTCTTGGTGAATTCTTTCCTAGGGCGGAGGTATCGGTTCCTCATGCACAAGAGGTGCCAATACCTCCACTAGATGACGAAGAAGTAGATTATGCGTTTGGCCTGGTCAGGTCTAAACGGTCACCGGGTTTTGATGGTTTGAACGGAGAGATGTGCAAATGCTTGTGGAAGTTCATTCCGGAATACTTGATGGCTGTTTACAACAAATGCATATGGGAGGGATACTTTCCACGTGAGTGGAAAGTGGCTAGGGTTGTCGTTCTTCTGAAGTCGCCCGACAAGATTAGGTCTGACCCCCGGTCCTACCGGGGAATCAGCCTCCTTCCAGTGCTTGGCAAGGTACTGGAACGGATCATGGTCGAGCGGCTTCAGGAAATTACGCGGGATGTTAGGTCGGATAGGCAGTTTGGGTTTAGGAAAGGTCGGAGTGTTGAGGATGCGTGGATGTATGTTCAGAATGCTGTAGGGATGAGTGTCAATAAATATGTCCTTGGCATATTTATTGACTTCAAGGGGGCGTTTGACTACCTTCGCTGGGATAGAGTGATTGAACGGTTGGAAGAGCTCCGCTGCCCGGAGGTAACTTTGTGGCGCAGTTACTTCCAAGGCAGAGGAGCCTCCATCGTTGGTGTGAATGAAAGTGTGGAAGTGGATGTGGTTCGCGGTTGTCCACAGGGATCCATCTGTGGTCCATACATATGGAACCTAATGATGGACTCCCTGTTGCGGCAGCTCGAGCCACTGTGTAAATGTTGTGCGTATGCGGACGACCTTCTACTGTTGGTGGAAGGTCCGTCAAGGGCGAATGTTGAGAGGAGTGGGGAAAATTTGTGCGAGATTGTGCATGCATGGGGAAATTTCGTGGGTGTGGACATATCGGTGGACAAAACGGTGACAATGTTGCTTAAGGGCAAATTGTCGCCGGATAGGCCACCGGTTGTGCGTGTGAATGGTGTCAGCATCAGATACGCGACGCAAGTCAAGTATCTGGGGCTGACAATGGGTGAAAGGATGTGTTTTACCCCGCATTTTGTACGGCTGAAAGAGCGATTGGTGAGTGTTGTGGGCCAAGTTCGCCGCATAATAAGGTGTGAGTGGGGCCTCAGCCGTCGGGCTGTTCGAACTATATACCGCGGTCTCTTCGTGGCTTGCGCCACGTATGGGGCTGCGGTGTGGTACAGAGCAGCCGAGACGGTTGTTGGTAGGAAGCGTTTGTTATCATGTCAGCGAGTGATGATGTTAGCGTGTTTGCCCGTGTGTCGCACCGTTTCTACGGATGCGATGCAGGTGTTACTGGGGGCGCCTCCTCTCGACCTGATCGTTATCCAAAGAGCGATATCCTTCAGGTTGAGAAGGGGGCTGAGTGTGCCGTTGCTGCGGGATGAATGGATTTCCGACAATGATGTGGAGAGAGGGTATATTGAGTGTAAAAAGTTGTTGAAATTGTGTGTTGAGCGTAAGTGGCAAGACCGTTGGGACAGTAGTCCTAACGGTCGAGCGACATATGAGTACATTCGGGACGTGACCTTTGTGGCAGAGAACCCGGACTTCAGATTCAATCTGAGTCTGGGCTTTCTGCTAACGGGTCACGGTGCGTTAAATGCGTTTTTGTATGCGAGGACATTGAGTGATACTGCGGGGTGTGTGTGTGGTTGTGCGAGTGAGGATTGGATGCATGTGTTGTGTGAATGCCCGATGTACTCAGACATTAGGGACCTTGGGGGTTGGGGAATTAGTTGGACTGATGGACGGTATGATGTGAGTGGTGTGCTCTCCACTAGTCGGAATGCCGAACTTCTGAGTGGATTTGCGCGTGAG
>OY482675.1:1792747-1812747 GCA_960531455.1 Urophora cardui
GAATGATTTATTTTCTGTTAATATTAAGTTAATATTATAAGGAAACTATAATTTCAGTATGAAAATATATCATTTAATTTTTCACTACTTATTTGTAATATTTATATGAATGATTTATTTGTAATATTTATATGAATGATTTATTTTCTATTTTTCACTACTTATTTGTAATACTTATATGAATGATTTATTTGTAATATTTATATGAATGATTTATTTTCTGTTAATATTAAGTTAATATTATAAGGAAACTATAATTTCAGTATGAAAATATATCATTTAATTTTTCACTACTTATTTGTAATATTTATATGAATGATTTATTTGTAATATTTATATGAATGATTTATTTTCTATTTTTCACTACTTATTTGTAATACTTATATGAATGATTTATTTGTAATATTTATATGAATGATTTATTTTCTGTTAATATTAAGTTAATATTATAAGGAAACTATAATTTCAGTATGAAAATATATCATTTAATTTTTCACTACTTATTTGTAATATTTATATGAATGATTTATTTGTAATATTTATATGAATGATTTATTTGTAATATTTATATGAATGATTTATTTTCTGTTAATATTAAGTTAATATTATAAGGAAACTATAATTTCAGTATGAAAATATATCATTTAATTTTTCACTACTTATTTGTAATATTTATATGAATGATTTATTTGTAATATTTATATGAATGATTTATTTTCTATTTTTCACTACTTATTTGTAATACTTATATGAATGATTTATTTGTAATATTTATATGAATGATTTATTTTCTGTTAATATTAAGTTAATATTATAAGGAAACTATAATTTCAGTATGAAAATATATCATTTAATTTTTCACTACTTATTTGTAATATTTATATGAATGATTTATTTTCTATTTTTCACTACTTATTTGTAATATTTATATAAAAGATTTATTTGTAATATTTATATGAATGATTTATTTTCTATTTTTCACTACTTATTTGTAATATTTATATGAATGATTTATTTTCTATTTTTCACTACTTATAATAATATTTATATAAAAGATTTATTTTCTACGAAAAAAATTTAAAATAAAATATTGGTAAATGATTTTATGAAAAAGGTCTACCTAAGTTACTAATTGAAATAACTAAATGATAATCTCGTTTAAGAAGTAAATATCGAAATGTGAAATTTCCATACTATTTGACAAATGCGGGGTGTTACCTGAAATAAATTTAAAATAAAATATTAGTTATTGTATTAACAAGTTATTTATATGAATGATTTATTTGTAATATTTATATGAATGATTTATTTTCTATTTTTCACTACTTATTTGTAATATTTATATGAATGATTTATTTGTAATATTTATATGAATGATTTATTTTCTATTTTTCACTACTTATTTGTAATACTTATATGAATGATTTATTTGTAATATTTATATGAATGATTTATTTTCTGTTAATATTAAGTTAATATTATAAGGAAACTATAATTTCAGTATGAAAATATATCATTTAATTTTTCACTACTTATTTGTAATATTTATATGAATGATTTATTTGTAATATTTATATGAATGATTTATTTTCTATTTTTCACTACTTATTTGTAATACTTATATGAATGATTTATTTGTAATATTTATATGAATGATTTATTTTCTGTTAATATTAAGTTAATATTATAAGGAAACTATAATTTCAGTATGAAAATATATCATTTAATTTTTCACTACTTATTTGTAATATTTATATGAATGATTTATTTGTAATATTTATATGAATGATTTATTTTCTATTTTTCACTACTTATTTGTAATACTTATATGAATGATTTATTTGTAATATTTATATGAATGATTTATTTTCTGTTAATATTAAGTTAATATTATAAGGAAACTATAATTTCAGTATGAAAATATATCATTTAATTTTTCACTACTTATTTGTAATATTTATATGAATGATTTATTTGTAATATTTATATGAATGATTTATTTGTAATATTTATATGAATGATTTATTTTCTGTTAATATTAAGTTAATATTATAAGGAAACTATAATTTCAGTATGAAAATATATCATTTAATTTTTCACTACTTATTTGTAATATTTATATGAATGATTTATTTGTAATATTTATATGAATGATTTATTTTCTATTTTTCACTACTTATTTGTAATACTTATATGAATGATTTATTTGTAATATTTATATGAATGATTTATTTTCTGTTAATATTAAGTTAATATTATAAGGAAACTATAATTTCAGTATGAAAATATATCATTTAATTTTTCACTACTTATTTGTAATATTTATATGAATGATTTATTTTCTATTTTTCACTACTTATTTGTAATATTTATATGAATGATTTATTTTCTGTTAATATTAAGTTAATATTATAAGGAAACTATAATTTCAGTATGAAAATATATCATTTAATTTTTCACTACTTATTTGTAATATTTATATGAATGATTTATTTGTAATATTTATATGAATGATTTATTTTCTATTTTTCACTACTTATTTGTAATACTTATATGAATGATTTATTTGTAATATTTATATGAATGATTTATTTTCTGTTAATATTAAGTTAATATTATAAGGAAACTATAATTTCAGTATGAAAATATATCATTTAATTTTTCACTACTTATTTGTAATATTTATATGAATGATTTATTTGTAATATTTATATGAATGATTTATTTTCTATTTTTCACTACTTATTTGTAATACTTATATGAATGATTTATTTGTAATATTTATATGAATGATTTATTTTCTGTTAATATTAAGTTAATATTATAAGGAAACTATAATTTCAGTATGAAAATATATCATTTAATTTTTCACTACTTATTTGTAATATTTATATGAATGATTTATTTGTAATATTTATATGAATGATTTATTTGTAATATTTATATGAATGATTTATTTTCTGTTAATATTAAGTTAATATTATAAGGAAACTATAATTTCAGTATGAAAATATATCATTTAATTTTTCACTACTTATTTGTAATATTTATATGAATGATTTATTTGTAATATTTATATGAATGATTTATTTTCTATTTTTCACTACTTATTTGTAATACTTATATGAATGATTTATTTTCTATTTTTCACTACTTATTTGTAATATTTATATGAATGATTTATTTGTAATATTTATATGAATGATTTATTTTCTATTTTTCACTACTTATTTGTAATACTTATATGAATGATTTATTTGTAATATTTATATGAATGATTTATTTTCTGTTAATATTAAGTTAATATTATAAGGAAACTATAATTTCAGTATGAAAATATATCATTTAATTTTTCACTACTTATTTGTAATATTTATATGAATGATTTATTTGTAATATTTATATGAATGATTTATTTTCTATTTTTCACTACTTATTTGTAATACTTATATGAATGATTTATTTGTAATATTTATATGAATGATTTATTTTCTGTTAATATTAAGTTAATATTATAAGGAAACTATAATTTCAGTATGAAAATATATCATTTAATTTTTCACTACTTATTTGTAATATTTATATGAATGATTTATTTGTAATATTTATATGAATGATTTATTTTCTATTTTTCACTACTTATTTGTAATACTTATATGAATGATTTATTTGTAATATTTATATGAATGATTTATTTTCTGTTAATATTAAGTTAATATTATAAGGAAACTATAATTTCAGTATGAAAATATATCATTTAATTTTTCACTACTTATTTGTAATATTTATATGAATGATTTATTTGTAATATTTATATGAATGATTTATTTTCTATTTTTCACTACTTATTTGTAATACTTATATGAATGATTTATTTGTAATATTTATATGAATGATTTATTTTCTGTTAATATTAAGTTAATATTATAAGGAAACTATAATTTCAGTATGAAAATATATCATTTAATTTTTCACTACTTATTTGTAATATTTATATGAATGATTTATTTTCTATTTTTCACTACTTATTTGTAATATTTATATAAAAGATTTATTTGTAATATTTATATGAATGATTTATTTTCTATTTTTCACTACTTATTTGTAATATTTATATGAATGATTTATTTTCTATTTTTCACTACTTATAATAATATTTATATAAAAGATTTATTTTCTACGAAAAAAATTTAAAATAAAATATTGGTAAATGATTTTATGAAAAAGGTCTACCTAAGTTACTAATTGAAATAACTAAATGATAATCTCGTTTAAGAAGTAAATATCGAAATGTGAAATTTCCATACTATTTGACAAATGCGGGGTGTTACCTGAAATAAATTTAAAATAAAATATTAGTTATTGTATTAACAAGTTATTTATATGAATGATTTATTTGTAATATTTATATGAATGATTTATTTTCTATTTTTCACTACTTATTTGTAATATTTATATGAATGATTTATTTGTAATATTTATATGAATGATTTATTTTCTATTTTTCACTACTTATTTGTAATACTTATATGAATGATTTATTTGTAATATTTATATGAATGATTTATTTTCTGTTAATATTAAGTTAATATTATAAGGAAACTATAATTTCAGTATGAAAATATATCATTTAATTTTTCACTACTTATTTGTAATATTTATATGAATGATTTATTTGTAATATTTATATGAATGATTTATTTTCTATTTTTCACTACTTATTTGTAATACTTATATGAATGATTTATTTGTAATATTTATATGAATGATTTATTTTCTGTTAATATTAAGTTAATATTATAAGGAAACTATAATTTCAGTATGAAAATATATCATTTAATTTTTCACTACTTATTTGTAATATTTATATGAATGATTTATTTGTAATATTTATATGAATGATTTATTTTCTATTTTTCACTACTTATTTGTAATACTTATATGAATGATTTATTTGTAATATTTATATGAATGATTTATTTTCTGTTAATATTAAGTTAATATTATAAGGAAACTATAATTTCAGTATGAAAATATATCATTTAATTTTTCACTACTTATTTGTAATATTTATATGAATGATTTATTTGTAATATTTATATGAATGATTTATTTGTAATATTTATATGAATGATTTATTTTCTGTTAATATTAAGTTAATATTATAAGGAAACTATAATTTCAGTATGAAAATATATCATTTAATTTTTCACTACTTATTTGTAATATTTATATGAATGATTTATTTGTAATATTTATATGAATGATTTATTTTCTATTTTTCACTACTTATTTGTAATACTTATATGAATGATTTATTTGTAATATTTATATGAATGATTTATTTTCTGTTAATATTAAGTTAATATTATAAGGAAACTATAATTTCAGTATGAAAATATATCATTTAATTTTTCACTACTTATTTGTAATATTTATATGAATGATTTATTTTCTATTTTTCACTACTTATTTGTAATATTTATATGAATGATTTATTTTCTGTTAATATTAAGTTAATATTATAAGGAAACTATAATTTCAGTATGAAAATATATCATTTAATTTTTCACTACTTATTTGTAATATTTATATGAATGATTTATTTGTAATATTTATATGAATGATTTATTTTCTATTTTTCACTACTTATTTGTAATACTTATATGAATGATTTATTTGTAATATTTATATGAATGATTTATTTTCTGTTAATATTAAGTTAATATTATAAGGAAACTATAATTTCAGTATGAAAATATATCATTTAATTTTTCACTACTTATTTGTAATATTTATATGAATGATTTATTTGTAATATTTATATGAATGATTTATTTTCTATTTTTCACTACTTATTTGTAATACTTATATGAATGATTTATTTGTAATATTTATATGAATGATTTATTTTCTGTTAATATTAAGTTAATATTATAAGGAAACTATAATTTCAGTATGAAAATATATCATTTAATTTTTCACTACTTATTTGTAATATTTATATGAATGATTTATTTGTAATATTTATATGAATGATTTATTTGTAATATTTATATGAATGATTTATTTTCTGTTAATATTAAGTTAATATTATAAGGAAACTATAATTTCAGTATGAAAATATATCATTTAATTTTTCACTACTTATTTGTAATATTTATATGAATGATTTATTTTCTATTTTTCACTACTTATTTGTAATATTTATATAAAAGATTTATTTGTAATATTTATATGAATGATTTATTTTCTATTTTTCACTACTTATTTGTAATATTTATATGAATGATTTATTTTCTATTTTTCACTACTTATAATAATATTTATATAAAAGATTTATTTTCTACGAAAAAAATTTAAAATAAAATATTGGTAAATGATTTTATGAAAAAGGTCTACCTAAGTTACTAATTGAAATAACTAAATGATAATCTCGTTTAAGAAGTAAATATCGAAATGTGAAATTTCCATACTATTTGACAAATGCGGGGTGTTACCTGAAATAAATTTAAAATAAAATATTAGTTATTGTATTAACAAGTTATTTATATGAATGATTTATTTGTAATATTTATATGAATGATTTATTTTCTATTTTTCACTACTTATTTGTAATATTTATATGAATGATTTATTTGTAATATTTATATGAATGATTTATTTTCTATTTTTCACTACTTATTTGTAATACTTATATGAATGATTTATTTGTAATATTTATATGAATGATTTATTTTCTGTTAATATTAAGTTAATATTATAAGGAAACTATAATTTCAGTATGAAAATATATCATTTAATTTTTCACTACTTATTTGTAATATTTATATGAATGATTTATTTGTAATATTTATATGAATGATTTATTTTCTATTTTTCACTACTTATTTGTAATACTTATATGAATGATTTATTTGTAATATTTATATGAATGATTTATTTTCTGTTAATATTAAGTTAATATTATAAGGAAACTATAATTTCAGTATGAAAATATATCATTTAATTTTTCACTACTTATTTGTAATATTTATATGAATGATTTATTTGTAATATTTATATGAATGATTTATTTTCTATTTTTCACTACTTATTTGTAATACTTATATGAATGATTTATTTGTAATATTTATATGAATGATTTATTTTCTGTTAATATTAAGTTAATATTATAAGGAAACTATAATTTCAGTATGAAAATATATCATTTAATTTTTCACTACTTATTTGTAATATTTATATGAATGATTTATTTTCTATTTTTCACTACTTATTTGTAATATTTATATAAAAGATTTATTTGTAATATTTATATGAATGATTTATTTTCTATTTTTCACTACTTATTTGTAATATTTATATGAATGATTTATTTTCTATTTTTCACTACTTATAATAATATTTATATAAAAGATTTATTTTCTACGAAAAAAATTTAAAATAAAATATTGGTAAATGATTTTATGAAAAAGGTCTACCTAAGTTACTAATTGAAATAACTAAATGATAATCTCGTTTAAGAAGTAAATATCGAAATGTGAAATTTCCATACTATTTGACAAATGCGGGGTGTTACCTGAAATAAATTTAAAATAAAATATTAGTTATTGTATTAACAAGTTATTTATATGAATGATTTATTTGTAATATTTATATGAATGATTTATTTTCTATTTTTCACTACTTATTTGTAATATTTATATGAATGATTTATTTGTAATATTTATATGAATGATTTATTTTCTATTTTTCACTACTTATTTGTAATACTTATATGAATGATTTATTTGTAATATTTATATGAATGATTTATTTTCTGTTAATATTAAGTTAATATTATAAGGAAACTATAATTTCAGTATGAAAATATATCATTTAATTTTTCACTACTTATTTGTAATATTTATATGAATGATTTATTTGTAATATTTATATGAATGATTTATTTTCTATTTTTCACTACTTATTTGTAATACTTATATGAATGATTTATTTGTAATATTTATATGAATGATTTATTTTCTGTTAATATTAAGTTAATATTATAAGGAAACTATAATTTCAGTATGAAAATATATCATTTAATTTTTCACTACTTATTTGTAATATTTATATGAATGATTTATTTGTAATATTTATATGAATGATTTATTTTCTATTTTTCACTACTTATTTGTAATACTTATATGAATGATTTATTTGTAATATTTATATGAATGATTTATTTTCTGTTAATATTAAGTTAATATTATAAGGAAACTATAATTTCAGTATGAAAATATATCATTTAATTTTTCACTACTTATTTGTAATATTTATATGAATGATTTATTTGTAATATTTATATGAATGATTTATTTGTAATATTTATATGAATGATTTATTTTCTGTTAATATTAAGTTAATATTATAAGGAAACTATAATTTCAGTATGAAAATATATCATTTAATTTTTCACTACTTATTTGTAATATTTATATGAATGATTTATTTGTAATATTTATATGAATGATTTATTTTCTATTTTTCACTACTTATTTGTAATACTTATATGAATGATTTATTTGTAATATTTATATGAATGATTTATTTTCTGTTAATATTAAGTTAATATTATAAGGAAACTATAATTTCAGTATGAAAATATATCATTTAATTTTTCACTACTTATTTGTAATATTTATATGAATGATTTATTTTCTATTTTTCACTACTTATTTGTAATATTTATATGAATGATTTATTTTCTGTTAATATTAAGTTAATATTATAAGGAAACTATAATTTCAGTATGAAAATATATCATTTAATTTTTCACTACTTATTTGTAATATTTATATGAATGATTTATTTGTAATATTTATATGAATGATTTATTTTCTATTTTTCACTACTTATTTGTAATACTTATATGAATGATTTATTTGTAATATTTATATGAATGATTTATTTTCTGTTAATATTAAGTTAATATTATAAGGAAACTATAATTTCAGTATGAAAATATATCATTTAATTTTTCACTACTTATTTGTAATATTTATATGAATGATTTATTTGTAATATTTATATGAATGATTTATTTTCTATTTTTCACTACTTATTTGTAATACTTATATGAATGATTTATTTGTAATATTTATATGAATGATTTATTTTCTGTTAATATTAAGTTAATATTATAAGGAAACTATAATTTCAGTATGAAAATATATCATTTAATTTTTCACTACTTATTTGTAATATTTATATGAATGATTTATTTGTAATATTTATATGAATGATTTATTTGTAATATTTATATGAATGATTTATTTTCTGTTAATATTAAGTTAATATTATAAGGAAACTATAATTTCAGTATGAAAATATATCATTTAATTTTTCACTACTTATTTGTAATATTTATATGAATGATTTATTTGTAATATTTATATGAATGATTTATTTTCTATTTTTCACTACTTATTTGTAATACTTATATGAATGATTTATTTTCTATTTTTCACTACTTATTTGTAATATTTATATGAATGATTTATTTTCTATTTTTCACTACTTATAATAATATTTATATAAAAGATTTATTTTCTACGAAAAAAATTTAAAATAAAATATTGGTAAATGATTTTATGAAAAAGGTCTACCTAAGTTACTAATTGAAATAACTAAATGATAATCTCGTTTAAGAAGTAAATATCGAAATGTGAAATTTCCATACTATTTGACAAATGCGGGGTGTTACCTGAAATAAATTTAAAATAAAATATTAGTTATTGTATTAACAAGTTATTTATATGAATGATTTATTTGTAATATTTATATGAATGATTTATTTTCTATTTTTCACTACTTATTTGTAATATTTATATGAATGATTTATTTGTAATATTTATATGAATGATTTATTTGTAATATTTATATGAATGATTTATTTTCTGTTAATATTAAGTTAATATTATAAGGAAACTATAATTTCAGTATGAAAATATATCATTTAATTTTTCACTACTTATTTGTAATATTTATATGAATGATTTATTTGTAATATTTATATGAATGATTTATTTTCTATTTTTCACTACTTATTTGTAATACTTATATGAATGATTTATTTGTAATATTTATATGAATGATTTATTTTCTGTTAATATTAAGTTAATATTATAAGGAAACTATAATTTCAGTATGAAAATATATCATTTAATTTTTCACTACTTATTTGTAATATTTATATGAATGATTTATTTGTAATATTTATATGAATGATTTATTTTCTATTTTTCACTACTTATTTGTAATACTTATATGAATGATTTATTTGTAATATTTATATGAATGATTTATTTTCTGTTAATATTAAGTTAATATTATAAGGAAACTATAATTTCAGTATGAAAATATATCATTTAATTTTTCACTACTTATTTGTAATATTTATATGAATGATTTATTTTCTATTTTTCACTACTTATTTGTAATATTTATATGAATGATTTATTTGTAATATTTATATGAATGATTTATTTTCTGTTAATATTAAGTTAATATTATAAGGAAACTATAATTTCAGTATGAAAATATATCATTTAATTTTTCACTACTTATTTGTAATATTTATATGAATGATTTATTTGTAATATTTATATGAATGATTTATTTTCTATTTTTCACTACTTATTTGTAATACTTATATGAATGATTTATTTTCTATTTTTCACTACTTATTTGTAATATTTATATGAATGATTTATTTTCTATTTTTCACTACTTATAATAATATTTATATAAAAGATTTATTTTCTACGAAAAAAATTTAAAATAAAATATTGGTAAATGATTTTATGAAAAAGGTCTACCTAAGTTACTAATTGAAATAACTAAATGATAATCTCGTTTAAGAAGTAAATATCGAAATGTGAAATTTCCATACTATTTGACAAATGCGGGGTGTTACCTGAAATAAATTTAAAATAAAATATTAGTTATTGTATTAACAAGTTATTTATATGAATGATTTATTTGTAATATTTATATGAATGATTTATTTTCTATTTTTCACTACTTATTTGTAATATTTATATGAATGATTTATTTGTAATATTTATATGAATGATTTATTTGTAATATTTATATGAATGATTTATTTTCTGTTAATATTAAGTTAATATTATAAGGAAACTATAATTTCAGTATGAAAATATATCATTTAATTTTTCACTACTTATTTGTAATATTTATATGAATGATTTATTTGTAATATTTATATGAATGATTTATTTTCTATTTTTCACTACTTATTTGTAATACTTATATGAATGATTTATTTGTAATATTTATATGAATGATTTATTTTCTGTTAATATTAAGTTAATATTATAAGGAAACTATAATTTCAGTATGAAAATATATCATTTAATTTTTCACTACTTATTTGTAATATTTATATGAATGATTTATTTGTAATATTTATATGAATGATTTATTTGTAATATTTATATGAATGATTTATTTTCTGTTAATATTAAGTTAATATTATAAGGAAACTATAATTTCAGTATGAAAATATATCATTTAATTTTTCACTACTTATTTGTAATATTTATATGAATGATTTATTTGTAATATTTATATGAATGATTTATTTTCTATTTTTCACTACTTATTTGTAATACTTATATGAATGATTTATTTGTAATATTTATATGAATGATTTATTTTCTGTTAATATTAAGTTAATATTATAAGGAAACTATAATTTCAGTATGAAAATATATCATTTAATTTTTCACTACTTATTTGTAATATTTATATGAATGATTTATTTTCTATTTTTCACTACTTATTTGTAATATTTATATAAAAGATTTATTTGTAATATTTATATGAATGATTTATTTTCTATTTTTCACTACTTATTTGTAATATTTATATGAATGATTTATTTTCTATTTTTCACTACTTATAATAATATTTATATAAAAGATTTATTTTCTACGAAAAAAATTTAAAATAAAATATTGGTAAATGATTTTATGAAAAAGGTCTACCTAAGTTACTAATTGAAATAACTAAATGATAATCTCGTTTAAGAAGTAAATATCGAAATGTGAAATTTCCATACTATTTGACAAATGCGGGGTGTTACCTGAAATAAATTTAAAATAAAATATTAGTTATTGTATTAACAAGTTATTTATATGAATGATTTATTTGTAATATTTATATGAATGATTTATTTGCTATTTTTCACTACTTATTTGTAATATTTATATGAATGATTTATTTGTAATATTTATATGAATGATTTATTTTCTATTTTTCACTACTTATTTGTAATACTTATATGAATGATTTATTTGTAATATTTATATGAATGATTTATTTTCTGTTAATATTAAGTTAATATTATAAGGAAACTATAATTTCAGTATGAAAATATATCATTTAATTTTTCACTACTTATTTGTAATATTTATATGAATGATTTATTTGTAATATTTATATGAATGATTTATTTTCTATTTTTCACTACTTATTTGTAATACTTATATGAATGATTTATTTGTAATATTTATATGAATGATTTATTTTCTGTTAATATTAAGTTAATATTATAAGGAAACTATAATTTCAGTATGAAAATATATCATTTAATTTTTCACTACTTATTTGTAATATTTATATGAATGATTTATTTGTAATATTTATATGAATGATTTATTTTCTATTTTTCACTACTTATTTGTAATACTTATATGAATGATTTATTTGTAATATTTATATGAATGATTTATTTGTAATATTTATATGAATGATTTATTTTCTATTTTTCACTACTTATTTGTAATATTTATATGAATGATTTATTTGTAATATTTATATGAATGATTTATTTTCTGTTAATATTAAGTTAATATTATAAGGAAACTATAATTTCAGTATGAAAATATATCATTTAATTTTTCACTACTTATTTGTAATATTTATATGAATGATTTATTTGTAATATTTATATGAATGATTTATTTTCTATTTTTCACTACTTATTTGTAATACTTATATGAATGATTTATTTGTAATATTTATATGAATGATTTATTTTCTGTTAATATTAAGTTAATATTATAAGGAAACTATAATTTCAGTATGAAAATATATCATTTAATTTTTCACTACTTATTTGTAATATTTATATGAATGATTTATTTGTAATATTTATATGAATGATTTATTTTCTATTTTTCACTACTTATTTGTAATACTTATATGAATGATTTATTTGTAATATTTATATGAATGATTTATTTTCTGTTAATATTAAGTTAATATTATAAGGAAACTATAATTTCAGTATGAAAATATATCATTTAATTTTTCACTACTTATTTGTAATATTTATATGAATGATTTATTTTCTATTTTTCACTACTTATTTGTAATATTTATATGAATGATTTATTTGTAATATTTATATGAATGATTTATTTTCTGTTAATATTAAGTTAATATTATAAGGAAACTATAATTTCAGTATGAAAATATATCATTTAATTTTTCACTACTTATTTGTAATATTTATATGAATGATTTATTTGTAATATTTATATGAATGATTTATTTTCTATTTTTCACTACTTATTTGTAATACTTATATGAATGATTTATTTTCTATTTTTCACTACTTATTTGTAATATTTATATGAATGATTTATTTTCTATTTTTCACTACTTATAATAATATTTATATAAAAGATTTATTTTCTACGAAAAAAATTTAAAATAAAATATTGGTAAATGATTTTATGAAAAAGGTCTACCTAAGTTACTAATTGAAATAACTAAATGATAATCTCGTTTAAGAAGTAAATATCGAAATGTGAAATTTCCATACTATTTGACAAATGCGGGGTGTTACCTGAAATAAATTTAAAATAAAATATTAGTTATTGTATTAACAAGTTATTTATATGAATGATTTATTTGTAATATTTATATGAATGATTTATTTTCTATTTTTCACTACTTATTTGTAATATTTATATGAATGATTTATTTGTAATATTTATATGAATGATTTATTTGTAATATTTATATGAATGATTTATTTTCTGTTAATATTAAGTTAATATTATAAGGAAACTATAATTTCAGTATGAAAATATATCATTTAATTTTTCACTACTTATTTGTAATATTTATATGAATGATTTATTTGTAATATTTATATGAATGATTTATTTTCTATTTTTCACTACTTATTTGTAATACTTATATGAATGATTTATTTGTAATATTTATATGAATGATTTATTTTCTGTTAATATTAAGTTAATATTATAAGGAAACTATAATTTCAGTATGAAAATATATCATTTAATTTTTCACTACTTATTTGTAATATTTATATGAATGATTTATTTTCTATTTTTCACTACTTATTTGTAATATTTATATGAATGATTTATTTTCTGTTAATATTAAGTTAATATTATAAGGAAACTATAATTTCAGTATGAAAATATATCATTTAATTTTTCACTACTTATTTGTAATATTTATATGAATGATTTATTTGTAATATTTATATGAATGATTTATTTTCTATTTTTCACTACTTATTTGTAATACTTATATGAATGATTTATTTGTAATATTTATATGAATGATTTATTTTCTGTTAATATTAAGTTAATATTATAAGGAAACTATAATTTCAGTATGAAAATATATCATTTAATTTTTCACTACTTATTTGTAATATTTATATGAATGATTTATTTGTAATATTTATATGAATGATTTATTTTCTATTTTTCACTACTTATTTGTAATACTTATATGAATGATTTATTTGTAATATTTATATGAATGATTTATTTTCTGTTAATATTAAGTTAATATTATAAGGAAACTATAATTTCAGTATGAAAATATATCATTTAATTTTTCACTACTTATTTGTAATATTTATATGAATGATTTATTTGTAATATTTATATGAATGATTTATTTTCTATTTTTCACTACTTATTTGTAATACTTATATGAATGATTTATTTGTAATATTTATATGAATGATTTATTTTCTGTTAATATTAAGTTAATATTATAAGGAAACTATAATTTCAGTATGAAAATATATCATTTAATTTTTCACTACTTATTTGTAATATTTATATGAATGATTTATTTGTAATATTTATATGAATGATTTATTTTCTATTTTTCACTACTTATTTGTAATACTTATATGAATGATTTATTTGTAATATTTATATGAATGATTTATTTTCTGTTAATATTAAGTTAATATTATAAGGAAACTATAATTTCAGTATGAAAATATATCATTTAATTTTTCACTACTTATTTGTAATATTTATATGAATGATTTATTTGTAATATTTATATGAATGATTTATTTGTAATATTTATATGAATGATTTATTTTCTGTTAATATTAAGTTAATATTATAAGGAAACTATAATTTCAGTATGAAAATATATCATTTAATTTTTCACTACTTATTTGTAATATTTATATGAATGATTTATTTGTAATATTTATATGAATGATTTATTTTCTATTTTTCACTACTTATTTGTAATACTTATATGAATGATTTATTTGTAATATTTATATGAATGATTTATTTTCTGTTAATATTAAGTTAATATTATAAGGAAACTATAATTTCAGTATGAAAATATATCATTTAATTTTTCACTACTTATTTGTAATATTTATATGAATGATTTATTTTCTATTTTTCACTACTTATTTGTAATATTTATATAAAAGATTTATTTGTAATATTTATATGAATGATTTATTTTCTATTTTTCACTACTTATTTGTAATATTTATATGAATGATTTATTTTCTATTTTTCACTACTTATAATAATATTTATATAAAAGATTTATTTTCTACGAAAAAAATTTAAAATAAAATATTGGTAAATGATTTTATGAAAAAGGTCTACCTAAGTTACTAATTGAAATAACTAAATGATAATCTCGTTTAAGAAGTAAATATCGAAATGTGAAATTTCCATACTATTTGACAAATGCGGGGTGTTACCTGAAATAAATTTAAAATAAAATATTAGTTATTGTATTAACAAGTTATTTATATGAATGATTTATTTGTAATATTTATATGAATGATTTATTTTCTATTTTTCACTACTTATTTGTAATATTTATATGAATGATTTATTTGTAATATTTATATGAATGATTTATTTTCTATTTTTCACTACTTATTTGTAATACTTATATGAATGATTTATTTGTAATATTTATATGAATGATTTATTTTCTGTTAATATTAAGTTAATATTATAAGGAAACTATAATTTCAGTATGAAAATATATCATTTAATTTTTCACTACTTATTTGTAATATTTATATGAATGATTTATTTGTAATATTTATATGAATGATTTATTTTCTATTTTTCACTACTTATTTGTAATACTTATATGAATGATTTATTTGTAATATTTATATGAATGATTTATTTTCTGTTAATATTAAGTTAATATTATAAGGAAACTATAATTTCAGTATGAAAATATATCATTTAATTTTTCACTACTTATTTGTAATATTTATATGAATGATTTATTTGTAATATTTATATGAATGATTTATTTTCTATTTTTCACTACTTATTTGTAATACTTATATGAATGATTTATTTGTAATATTTATATGAATGATTTATTTTCTGTTAATATTAAGTTAATATTATAAGGAAACTATAATTTCAGTATGAAAATATATCATTTAATTTTTCACTACTTATTTGTAATATTTATATGAATGATTTATTTTCTATTTTTCACTACTTATTTGTAATATTTATATAAAAGATTTATTTGTAATATTTATATGAATGATTTATTTTCTATTTTTCACTACTTATTTGTAATATTTATATGAATGATTTATTTTCTATTTTTCACTACTTATAATAATATTTATATAAAAGATTTATTTTCTACGAAAAAAATTTAAAATAAAATATTGGTAAATGATTTTATGAAAAAGGTCTACCTAAGTTACTAATTGAAATAACTAAATGATAATCTCGTTTAAGAAGTAAATATCGAAATGTGAAATTTCCATACTATTTGACAAATGCGGGGTGTTACCTGAAATAAATTTAAAATAAAATATTAGTTATTGTATTAACAAGTTATTTATATGAATGATTTATTTGTAATATTTATATGAATGATTTATTTTCTATTTTTCACTACTTATTTGTAATATTTATATGAATGATTTATTTGTAATATTTATATGAATGATTTATTTTCTATTTTTCACTACTTATTTGTAATACTTATATGAATGATTTATTTGTAATATTTATATGAATGATTTATTTTCTGTTAATATTAAGTTAATATTATAAGGAAACTATAATTTCAGTATGAAAATATATCATTTAATTTTTCACTACTTATTTGTAATATTTATATGAATGATTTATTTGTAATATTTATATGAATGATTTATTTTCTATTTTTCACTACTTATTTGTAATACTTATATGAATGATTTATTTGTAATATTTATATGAATGATTTATTTTCTGTTAATATTAAGTTAATATTATAAGGAAACTATAATTTCAGTATGAAAATATATCATTTAATTTTTCACTACTTATTTGTAATATTTATATGAATGATTTATTTGTAATATTTATATGAATGATTTATTTTCTATTTTTCACTACTTATTTGTAATACTTATATGAATGATTTATTTGTAATATTTATATGAATGATTTATTTTCTGTTAATATTAAGTTAATATTATAAGGAAACTATAATTTCAGTATGAAAATATATCATTTAATTTTTCACTACTTATTTGTAATATTTATATGAATGATTTATTTTCTATTTTTCACTACTTATTTGTAATATTTATATGAATGATTTATTTTCTGTTAATATTAAGTTAATATTATAAGGAAACTATAATTTCAGTATGAAAATATATCATTTAATTTTTCACTACTTATTTGTAATATTTATATGAATGATTTATTTGTAATATTTATATGAATGATTTATTTTCTATTTTTCACTACTTATTTGTAATACTTATATGAATGATTTATTTGTAATATTTATATGAATGATTTATTTTCTGTTAATATTAAGTTAATATTATAAGGAAACTATAATTTCAGTATGAAAATATATCATTTAATTTTTCACTACTTATTTGTAATATTTATATGAATGATTTATTTGTAATATTTATATGAATGATTTATTTTCTATTTTTCACTACTTATTTGTAATACTTATATGAATGATTTATTTGTAATATTTATATGAATGATTTATTTTCTGTTAATATTAAGTTAATATTATAAGGAAACTATAATTTCAGTATGAAAATATATCATTTAATTTTTCACTACTTATTTGTAATATTTATATGAATGATTTATTTGTAATATTTATATGAATGATTTATTTGTAATATTTATATGAATGATTTATTTTCTGTTAATATTAAGTTAATATTATAAGGAAACTATAATTTCAGTATGAAAATATATCATTTAATTTTTCACTACTTATTTGTAATATTTATATGAATGATTTATTTGTAATATTTATATGAATGATTTATTTTCTATTTTTCACTACTTATTTGTAATACTTATATGAATGATTTATTTTCTATTTTTCACTACTTATTTGTAATATTTATATGAATGATTTATTTTCTATTTTTCACTACTTATAATAATATTTATATAAAAGATTTATTTTCTACGAAAAAAATTTAAAATAAAATATTGGTAAATGATTTTATGAAAAAGGTCTACCTAAGTTACTAATTGAAATAACTAAATGATAATCTCGTTTAAGAAGTAAATATCGAAATGTGAAATTTCCTTACTATTTGACAAATGCGGGGTGTGCATGACAGAAAACATTTATAGGAACTGCATGGGATTCTAAACTAAGGCAAAGCTAACTAAGCAAATTCATACTCCTAATGTTAGTTTCGTTTATTCCTGGTATCTGAGCTAAACTAAGGCCAGCAAACGGGCAAATATTTTTATATATTTGACTGTGAGCGCTTAGTATAAATAGCTTATTATTATGTATTGTTTGTTATTTATTCCTGGTTTTTGTACTGTTAGTTAGTTCAAATAGATAAATATGATAGCCTTTTATAGTTTTATCATATTTCTATACTAACATATTACAGTAACAGGAGAGCTATGCATACGAAGAACCTGTATTTAATATGAGTTCGTCTATGCATAACTCTACGAAAAATATATATTAATTGATGAAGCAAGTACTTTTATTAATATTTAAACATACATTTGCGTTAAATGGAATTATTTTAATTTCATATAACGAAACAATTATATACTTTTTAAATAATTGTATATAATTTAAAATTTAATGCAATGAAATGAAGTAAGTGCTTTTATTAAGAATGATTCGTTAAAGAAGAATTCTTTAAAACATTAAAGATAAATTTTAAAGAAATATCGTTCTTACATTATAAATATATAAATATGAATAATGTACGAGGGAACGAAAATTCTTTTAAGAAATACAAGAAAAATAAAAAAATGAGATTAATAATTTACCATATCAATGATGACAAGGTAAAAACGTAATAATCACACACAAATAATAATTTTAATATAACTATTATTGTTACCCATATATAAAGTTCAATTATTATTATTTGTTGTTGTGGTATATTGTTAAATTTATGCATTGTTGTTGGTTAAGAATTATTTCTCTTGGTGTTTTATTTATTATGAATAAATATACACATATATTTTTATATATATATTATATATATATATTATTCTGGTTGATCCTGCCAGTAGTTATATGCTTGTCTCAAAGATTAAGCCATGCATGTCTAAGTACACACGAATTAAAAGTGAAACCGCAAAAGGCTCATTATATCAGTTATGGTT
>OY482675.1:1822747-1835247 GCA_960531455.1 Urophora cardui
GAAAAAAATTTAAAATAAAATATTGGTAAATGATTTTATGAAAAAGGTCTACCTAAGTTACTAATTGAAATAACTAAATGATAATCTCGTTTAAGAAGTAAATATCGAAATGTGAAATTTCCATACTATTTGACAAATGCGGGGTGTTACCTGAAATAAATTTAAAATAAAATATTAGTTATTGTATTAACAAGTTATTTATATGAATGATTTATTTGTAATATTTATATGAATGATTTATTTTCTATTTTTCACTACTTATTTGTAATATTTATATGAATGATTTATTTGTAATATTTATATGAATGATTTATTTGTAATATTTATATGAATGATTTATTTTCTGTTAATATTAAGTTAATATTATAAGGAAACTATAATTTCAGTATGAAAATATATCATTTAATTTTTCACTACTTATTTGTAATATTTATATGAATGATTTATTTGTAATATTTATATGAATGATTTATTTTCTATTTTTCACTACTTATTTGTAATACTTATATGAATGATTTATTTGTAATATTTATATGAATGATTTATTTTCTGTTAATATTAAGTTAATATTATAAGGAAACTATAATTTCAGTATGAAAATATATCATTTAATTTTTCACTACTTATTTGTAATATTTATATGAATGATTTATTTGTAATATTTATATGAATGATTTATTTTCTATTTTTCACTACTTATTTGTAATACTTATATGAATGATTTATTTGTAATATTTATATGAATGATTTATTTTCTGTTAATATTAAGTTAATATTATAAGGAAACTATAATTTCAGTATGAAAATATATCATTTAATTTTTCACTACTTATTTGTAATATTTATATGAATGATTTATTTGTAATATTTATATGAATGATTTATTTTCTATTTTTCACTACTTATTTGTAATACTTATATGAATGATTTATTTGTAATATTTATATGAATGATTTATTTTCTGTTAATATTAAGTTAATATTATAAGGAAACTATAATTTCAGTATGAAAATATATCATTTAATTTTTCACTACTTATTTGTAATATTTATATGAATGATTTATTTGTAATATTTATATGAATGATTTATTTGTAATATTTATATGAATGATTTATTTTCTGTTAATATTAAGTTAATATTATAAGGAAACTATAATTTCAGTATGAAAATATATCATTTAATTTTTCACTACTTATTTGTAATATTTATATGAATGATTTATTTGTAATATTTATATGAATGATTTATTTTCTATTTTTCACTACTTATTTGTAATACTTATATGAATGATTTATTTGTAATATTTATATGAATGATTTATTTTCTGTTAATATTAAGTTAATATTATAAGGAAACTATAATTTCAGTATGAAAATATATCATTTAATTTTTCACTACTTATTTGTAATATTTATATGAATGATTTATTTTCTATTTTTCACTACTTATTTGTAATATTTATATAAAAGATTTATTTGTAATATTTATATGAATGATTTATTTTCTATTTTTCACTACTTATTTGTAATATTTATATGAATGATTTATTTTCTATTTTTCACTACTTATAATAATATTTATATAAAAGATTTATTTTCTACGAAAAAAATTTAAAATAAAATATTGGTAAATGATTTTATGAAAAAGGTCTACCTAAGTTACTAATTGAAATAACTAAATGATAATCTCGTTTAAGAAGTAAATATCGAAATGTGAAATTTCCATACTATTTGACAAATGCGGGGTGTTACCTGAAATAAATTTAAAATAAAATATTAGTTATTGTATTAACAAGTTATTTATATGAATGATTTATTTGTAATATTTATATGAATGATTTATTTTCTATTTTTCACTACTTATTTGTAATATTTATATGAATGATTTATTTGTAATATTTATATGAATGATTTATTTTCTATTTTTCACTACTTATTTGTAATACTTATATGAATGATTTATTTGTAATATTTATATGAATGATTTATTTTCTGTTAATATTAAGTTAATATTATAAGGAAACTATAATTTCAGTATGAAAATATATCATTTAATTTTTCACTACTTATTTGTAATATTTATATGAATGATTTATTTGTAATATTTATATGAATGATTTATTTTCTATTTTTCACTACTTATTTGTAATACTTATATGAATGATTTATTTGTAATATTTATATGAATGATTTATTTTCTGTTAATATTAAGTTAATATTATAAGGAAACTATAATTTCAGTATGAAAATATATCATTTAATTTTTCACTACTTATTTGTAATATTTATATGAATGATTTATTTGTAATATTTATATGAATGATTTATTTTCTATTTTTCACTACTTATTTGTAATACTTATATGAATGATTTATTTGTAATATTTATATGAATGATTTATTTTCTGTTAATATTAAGTTAATATTATAAGGAAACTATAATTTCAGTATGAAAATATATCATTTAATTTTTCACTACTTATTTGTAATATTTATATGAATGATTTATTTGTAATATTTATATGAATGATTTATTTTCTGTTAATATTAAGTTAATATTATAAGGAAACTATAATTTCAGTATGAAAATATATCATTTAATTTTTCACTACTTATTTGTAATATTTATATGAATGATTTATTTGTAATATTTATATGAATGATTTATTTTCTATTTTTCACTACTTATTTGTAATACTTATATGAATGATTTATTTGTAATATTTATATGAATGATTTATTTTCTGTTAATATTAAGTTAATATTATAAGGAAACTATAATTTCAGTATGAAAATATATCATTTAATTTTTCACTACTTATTTGTAATATTTATATGAATGATTTATTTTCTATTTTTCACTACTTATTTGTAATATTTATATGAATGATTTATTTTCTGTTAATATTAAGTTAATATTATAAGGAAACTATAATTTCAGTATGAAAATATATCATTTAATTTTTCACTACTTATTTGTAATATTTATATGAATGATTTATTTGTAATATTTATATGAATGATTTATTTTCTATTTTTCACTACTTATTTGTAATACTTATATGAATGATTTATTTGTAATATTTATATGAATGATTTATTTTCTGTTAATATTAAGTTAATATTATAAGGAAACTATAATTTCAGTATGAAAATATATCATTTAATTTTTCACTACTTATTTGTAATATTTATATGAATGATTTATTTGTAATATTTATATGAATGATTTATTTTCTATTTTTCACTACTTATTTGTAATACTTATATGAATGATTTATTTGTAATATTTATATGAATGATTTATTTTCTGTTAATATTAAGTTAATATTATAAGGAAACTATAATTTCAGTATGAAAATATATCATTTAATTTTTCACTACTTATTTGTAATATTTATATGAATGATTTATTTGTAATATTTATATGAATGATTTATTTGTAATATTTATATGAATGATTTATTTTCTGTTAATATTAAGTTAATATTATAAGGAAACTATAATTTCAGTATGAAAATATATCATTTAATTTTTCACTACTTATTTGTAATATTTATATGAATGATTTATTTGTAATATTTATATGAATGATTTATTTTCTATTTTTCACTACTTATTTGTAATACTTATATGAATGATTTATTTTCTATTTTTCACTACTTATTTGTAATATTTATATGAATGATTTATTTGTAATATTTATATGAATGATTTATTTTCTATTTTTCACTACTTATTTGTAATACTTATATGAATGATTTATTTGTAATATTTATATGAATGATTTATTTTCTGTTAATATTAAGTTAATATTATAAGGAAACTATAATTTCAGTATGAAAATATATCATTTAATTTTTCACTACTTATTTGTAATATTTATATGAATGATTTATTTGTAATATTTATATGAATGATTTATTTTCTATTTTTCACTACTTATTTGTAATACTTATATGAATGATTTATTTGTAATATTTATATGAATGATTTATTTTCTGTTAATATTAAGTTAATATTATAAGGAAACTATAATTTCAGTATGAAAATATATCATTTAATTTTTCACTACTTATTTGTAATATTTATATGAATGATTTATTTGTAATATTTATATGAATGATTTATTTTCTATTTTTCACTAGTTATTTGTAATACTTATATGAATGATTTATTTGTAATATTTATATGAATGATTTATTTTCTGTTAATATTAAGTTAATATTATAAGGAAACTATAATTTCAGTATGAAAATATATCATTTAATTTTTCACTACTTATTTGTAATATTTATATGAATGATTTATTTGTAATATTTATATGAATGATTTATTTTCTATTTTTCACTACTTATTTGTAATACTTATATGAATGATTTATTTGTAATATTTATATGAATGATTTATTTTCTGTTAATATTAAGTTAATATTATAAGGAAACTATAATTTCAGTATGAAAATATATCATTTAATTTTTCACTACTTATTTGTAATATTTATATGAATGATTTATTTTCTATTTTTCACTACTTATTTGTAATATTTATATAAAAGATTTATTTGTAATATTTATATGAATGATTTATTTTCTATTTTTCACTACTTATTTGTAATATTTATATGAATGATTTATTTTCTATTTTTCACTACTTATAATAATATTTATATAAAAGATTTATTTTCTACGAAAAAAATTTAAAATAAAATATTGGTAAATGATTTTATGAAAAAGGTCTACCTAAGTTACTAATTGAAATAACTAAATGATAATCTCGTTTAAGAAGTAAATATCGAAATGTGAAATTTCCATACTATTTGACAAATGCGGGGTGTTACCTGAAATAAATTTAAAATAAAATATTAGTTATTGTATTAACAAGTTATTTATATGAATGATTTATTTGTAATATTTATATGAATGATTTATTTTCTATTTTTCACTACTTATTTGTAATATTTATATGAATGATTTATTTGTAATATTTATATGAATGATTTATTTTCTATTTTTCACTACTTATTTGTAATACTTATATGAATGATTTATTTGTAATATTTATATGAATGATTTATTTTCTGTTAATATTAAGTTAATATTATAAGGAAACTATAATTTCAGTATGAAAATATATCATTTAATTTTTCACTACTTATTTGTAATATTTATATGAATGATTTATTTGTAATATTTATATGAATGATTTATTTTCTATTTTTCACTACTTATTTGTAATACTTATATGAATGATTTATTTGTAATATTTATATGAATGATTTATTTTCTGTTAATATTAAGTTAATATTATAAGGAAACTATAATTTCAGTATGAAAATATATCATTTAATTTTTCACTACTTATTTGTAATATTTATATGAATGATTTATTTGTAATATTTATATGAATGATTTATTTTCTATTTTTCACTACTTATTTGTAATACTTATATGAATGATTTATTTGTAATATTTATATGAATGATTTATTTTCTGTTAATATTAAGTTAATATTATAAGGAAACTATAATTTCAGTATGAAAATATATCATTTAATTTTTCACTACTTATTTGTAATATTTATATGAATGATTTATTTGTAATATTTATATGAATGATTTATTTGTAATATTTATATGAATGATTTATTTTCTGTTAATATTAAGTTAATATTATAAGGAAACTATAATTTCAGTATGAAAATATATCATTTAATTTTTCACTACTTATTTGTAATATTTATATGAATGATTTATTTGTAATATTTATATGAATGATTTATTTTCTATTTTTCACTACTTATTTGTAATACTTATATGAATGATTTATTTGTAATATTTATATGAATGATTTATTTTCTGTTAATATTAAGTTAATATTATAAGGAAACTATAATTTCAGTATGAAAATATATCATTTAATTTTTCACTACTTATTTGTAATATTTATATGAATGATTTATTTTCTATTTTTCACTACTTATTTGTAATATTTATATGAATGATTTATTTTCTGTTAATATTAAGTTAATATTATAAGGAAACTATAATTTCAGTATGAAAATATATCATTTAATTTTTCACTACTTATTTGTAATATTTATATGAATGATTTATTTGTAATATTTATATGAATGATTTATTTTCTATTTTTCACTACTTATTTGTAATACTTATATGAATGATTTATTTGTAATATTTATATGAATGATTTATTTTCTGTTAATATTAAGTTAATATTATAAGGAAACTATAATTTCAGTATGAAAATATATCATTTAATTTTTCACTACTTATTTGTAATATTTATATGAATGATTTATTTGTAATATTTATATGAATGATTTATTTTCTATTTTTCACTACTTATTTGTAATACTTATATGAATGATTTATTTGTAATATTTATATGAATGATTTATTTTCTGTTAATATTAAGTTAATATTATAAGGAAACTATAATTTCAGTATGAAAATATATCATTTAATTTTTCACTACTTATTTGTAATATTTATATGAATGATTTATTTGTAATATTTATATGAATGATTTATTTGTAATATTTATATGAATGATTTATTTTCTGTTAATATTAAGTTAATATTATAAGGAAACTATAATTTCAGTATGAAAATATATCATTTAATTTTTCACTACTTATTTGTAATATTTATATGAATGATTTATTTTCTATTTTTCACTACTTATTTGTAATATTTATATAAAAGATTTATTTGTAATATTTATATGAATGATTTATTTTCTATTTTTCACTACTTATTTGTAATATTTATATGAATGATTTATTTTCTATTTTTCACTACTTATAATAATATTTATATAAAAGATTTATTTTCTACGAAAAAAATTTAAAATAAAATATTGGTAAATGATTTTATGAAAAAGGTCTACCTAAGTTACTAATTGAAATAACTAAATGATAATCTCGTTTAAGAAGTAAATATCGAAATGTGAAATTTCCATACTATTTGACAAATGCGGGGTGTTACCTGAAATAAATTTAAAATAAAATATTAGTTATTGTATTAACAAGTTATTTATATGAATGATTTATTTGTAATATTTATATGAATGATTTATTTTCTATTTTTCACTACTTATTTGTAATATTTATATGAATGATTTATTTGTAATATTTATATGAATGATTTATTTTCTATTTTTCACTACTTATTTGTAATACTTATATGAATGATTTATTTGTAATATTTATATGAATGATTTATTTTCTGTTAATATTAAGTTAATATTATAAGGAAACTATAATTTCAGTATGAAAATATATCATTTAATTTTTCACTACTTATTTGTAATATTTATATGAATGATTTATTTGTAATATTTATATGAATGATTTATTTTCTATTTTTCACTACTTATTTGTAATACTTATATGAATGATTTATTTGTAATATTTATATGAATGATTTATTTTCTGTTAATATTAAGTTAATATTATAAGGAAACTATAATTTCAGTATGAAAATATATCATTTAATTTTTCACTACTTATTTGTAATATTTATATGAATGATTTATTTGTAATATTTATATGAATGATTTATTTTCTATTTTTCACTACTTATTTGTAATACTTATATGAATGATTTATTTGTAATATTTATATGAATGATTTATTTTCTGTTAATATTAAGTTAATATTATAAGGAAACTATAATTTCAGTATGAAAATATATCATTTAATTTTTCACTACTTATTTGTAATATTTATATGAATGATTTATTTTCTATTTTTCACTACTTATTTGTAATATTTATATAAAAGATTTATTTGTAATATTTATATGAATGATTTATTTTCTATTTTTCACTACTTATTTGTAATATTTATATGAATGATTTATTTTCTATTTTTCACTACTTATAATAATATTTATATAAAAGATTTATTTTCTACGAAAAAAATTTAAAATAAAATATTGGTAAATGATTTTATGAAAAAGGTCTACCTAAGTTACTAATTGAAATAACTAAATGATAATCTCGTTTAAGAAGTAAATATCGAAATGTGAAATTTCCATACTATTTGACAAATGCGGGGTGTTACCTGAAATAAATTTAAAATAAAATATTAGTTATTGTATTAACAAGTTATTTATATGAATGATTTATTTGTAATATTTATATGAATGATTTATTTTCTATTTTTCACTACTTATTTGTAATATTTATATGAATGATTTATTTGTAATATTTATATGAATGATTTATTTTCTATTTTTCACTACTTATTTGTAATACTTATATGAATGATTTATTTGTAATATTTATATGAATGATTTATTTTCTGTTAATATTAAGTTAATATTATAAGGAAACTATAATTTCAGTATGAAAATATATCATTTAATTTTTCACTACTTATTTGTAATATTTATATGAATGATTTATTTGTAATATTTATATGAATGATTTATTTTCTATTTTTCACTACTTATTTGTAATACTTATATGAATGATTTATTTGTAATATTTATATGAATGATTTATTTTCTGTTAATATTAAGTTAATATTATAAGGAAACTATAATTTCAGTATGAAAATATATCATTTAATTTTTCACTACTTATTTGTAATATTTATATGAATGATTTATTTGTAATATTTATATGAATGATTTATTTTCTATTTTTCACTACTTATTTGTAATACTTATATGAATGATTTATTTGTAATATTTATATGAATGATTTATTTTCTGTTAATATTAAGTTAATATTATAAGGAAACTATAATTTCAGTATGAAAATATATCATTTAATTTTTCACTACTTATTTGTAATATTTATATGAATGATTTATTTGTAATATTTATATGAATGATTTATTTGTAATATTTATATGAATGATTTATTTTCTGTTAATATTAAGTTAATATTATAAGGAAACTATAATTTCAGTATGAAAATATATCATTTAATTTTTCACTACTTATTTGTAATATTTATATGAATGATTTATTTGTAATATTTATATGAATGATTTATTTTCTATTTTTCACTACTTATTTGTAATACTTATATGAATGATTTATTTGTAATATTTATATGAATGATTTATTTTCTGTTAATATTAAGTTAATATTATAAGGAAACTATAATTTCAGTATGAAAATATATCATTTAATTTTTCACTACTTATTTGTAATATTTATATGAATGATTTATTTTCTATTTTTCACTACTTATTTGTAATATTTATATGAATGATTTATTTTCTGTTAATATTAAGTTAATATTATAAGGAAACTATAATTTCAGTATGAAAATATATCATTTAATTTTTCACTACTTATTTGTAATATTTATATGAATGATTTATTTGTAATATTTATATGAATGATTTATTTTCTATTTTTCACTACTTATTTGTAATACTTATATGAATGATTTATTTGTAATATTTATATGAATGATTTATTTTCTGTTAATATTAAGTTAATATTATAAGGAAACTATAATTTCAGTATGAAAATATATCATTTAATTTTTCACTACTTATTTGTAATATTTATATGAATGATTTATTTGTAATATTTATATGAATGATTTATTTTCTATTTTTCACTACTTATTTGTAATACTTATATGAATGATTTATTTGTAATATTTATATGAATGATTTATTTTCTGTTAATATTAAGTTAATATTATAAGGAAACTATAATTTCAGTATGAAAATATATCATTTAATTTTTCACTACTTATTTGTAATATTTATATGAATGATTTATTTGTAATATTTATATGAATGATTTATTTGTAATATTTATATGAATGATTTATTTTCTGTTAATATTAAGTTAATATTATAAGGAAACTATAATTTCAGTATGAAAATATATCATTTAATTTTTCACTACTTATTTGTAATATTTATATGAATGATTTATTTGTAATATTTATATGAATGATTTATTTTCTATTTTTCACTACTTATTTGTAATACTTATATGAATGATTTATTTTCTATTTTTCACTACTTATTTGTAATATTTATATGAATGATTTATTTTCTATTTTTCACTACTTATAATAATATTTATATAAAAGATTTATTTTCTACGAAAAAAATTTAAAATAAAATATTGGTAAATGATTTTATGAAAAAGGTCTACCTAAGTTACTAATTGAAATAACTAAATGATAATCTCGTTTAAGAAGTAAATATCGAAATGTGAAATTTCCATACTATTTGACAAATGCGGGGTGTTACCTGAAATAAATTTAAAATAAAATATTAGTTATTGTATTAACAAGTTATTTATATGAATGATTTATTTGTAATATTTATATGAATGATTTATTTTCTATTTTTCACTACTTATTTGTAATATTTATATGAATGATTTATTTGTAATATTTATATGAATGATTTATTTTCTATTTTTCACTACTTATTTGTAATACTTATATGAATGATTTATTTGTAATATTTATATGAATGATTTATTTTCTGTTAATATTAAGTTAATATTATAAGGAAACTATAATTTCAGTATGAAAATATATCATTTAATTTTTCACTACTTATTTGTAATATTTATATGAATGATTTATTTGTAATATTTATATGAATGATTTATTTTCTATTTTTCACTACTTATTTGTAATACTTATATGAATGATTTATTTGTAATATTTATATGAATGATTTATTTTCTGTTAATATTAAGTTAATATTATAAGGAAACTATAATTTCAGTATGAAAATATATCATTTAATTTTTCACTACTTATTTGTAATATTTATATGAATGATTTATTTGTAATATTTATATGAATGATTTATTTTCTATTTTTCACTACTTATTTGTAATACTTATATGAATGATTTATTTGTAATATTTATATGAATGATTTATTTTCTGTTAATATTAAGTTAATATTATAAGGAAACTATAATTTCAGTATGAAAATATATCATTTAATTTTTCACTACTTATTTGTAATATTTATATGAATGATTTATTTGTAATATTTATATGAATGATTTATTTGTAATATTTATATGAATGATTTATTTTCTGTTAATATTAAGTTAATATTATAAGGAAACTATAATTTCAGTATGAAAATATATCATTTAATTTTTCACTACTTATTTGTAATATTTATATGAATGATTTATTTGTAATATTTATATGAATGATTTATTTTCTATTTTTCACTACTTATTTGTAATACTTATATGAATGATTTATTTGTAATATTTATATGAATGATTTATTTTCTGTTAATATTAAGTTAATATTATAAGGAAACTATAATTTCAGTATGAAAATATATCATTTAATTTTTCACTACTTATTTGTAATATTTATATGAATGATTTATTTTCTATTTTTCACTACTTATTTGTAATATTTATATGAATGATTTATTTTCTGTTAATATTAAGTTAATATTATAAGGAAACTATAATTTCAGTATGAAAATATATCATTTAATTTTTCACTACTTATTTGTAATATTTATATGAATGATTTATTTGTAATATTTATATGAATGATTTATTTTCTATTTTTCACTACTTATTTGTAATACTTATATGAATGATTTATTTGTAATATTTATATGAATGATTTATTTTCTGTTAATATTAAGTTAATATTATAAGGAAACTATAATTTCAGTATGAAAATATATCATTTAATTTTTCACTACTTATTTGTAATATTTATATGAATGATTTATTTGTAATATTTATATGAATGATTTATTTTCTATTTTTCACTACTTATTTGTAATACTTATATGAATGATTTATTTGTAATATTTATATGAATGATTTATTTTCTGTTAATATTAAGTTAATATTATAAGGAAACTATAATTTCAGTATGAAAATATATCATTTAATTTTTCACTACTTATTTGTAATATTTATATGAATGATTTATTTGTAATATTTATATGAATGATTTATTTGTAATATTTATATGAATGATTTATTTTCTGTTAATATTAAGTTAATATTATAAGGAAACTATAATTTCAGTATGAAAATATATCATTTAATTTTTCACTACTTATTTGTAATATTTATATGAATGATTTATTTGTAATATTTATATGAATGATTTATTTTCTATTTTTCACTACTTATTTGTAATACTTATATGAATGATTTATTTTCTATTTTTCACTACTTATTTGTAATATTTATATGAATGATTTATTTTCTATTTTTCACTACTTATAATAATATTTATATAAAAGATTTATTTTCTACGAAAAAAATTTAAAATAAAATATTGGTAAATGATTTTATGAAAAAGGTCTACCTAAGTTACTAATTGAAATAACTAAATGATAATCTCGTTTAAGAAGTAAATATCGAAATGTGAAATTTCCTTACTATTTGACAAATGCGGGGTGTGCATGACAGAAAACATTTATAGGAACTGCATGGGATTCTAAACTAAGGCAAAGCTAACTAAGCAAATTCATACTCCT
>OY482675.1:1840247-1845247 GCA_960531455.1 Urophora cardui
GTCTATGAATTCAATCCCGGGGCGTTCTATATAGTTATGTATAATAGTAATTTATTATTATTTATACCTCTAACTGGAACGTACCTTGAGCATATATGCTGTGACCCGAAAGATGGTGAACTATACTTGATCAGGTTGAAGTCAGGGGAAACCCTGATGGAAGACCGAAACAGTTCTGACGTGCAAATCGATTGTCAGAATTGAGTATAGGGGCGAAAGACCAATCGAACCATCTAGTAGCTGGTTCCCTCCGAAGTTTCCCTCAGGATAGCTGGTGCATTTTAATATTATGTAAAATAATCTTATCTGGTAAAGCGAATGATTAGAGGCCTTAGGGTCGAAACGACCTTAACCTATTCTCAAACTTTAAATGGGTAAGAACCTCACCTTTCTTGATATGAAGGTTGAGGTTATGATATAATGTGCCCAGTGGGCCACTTTTGGTAAGCAGAACTGGCGCTGTGGGATGAACCAAACGTAATGTTACGGTGCCCAAATTAACAACTCATGCAGATACCATGAAAGGCGTTGGTTGCTTAAAACAGCAGGACGGTGGACATGGAAGTCGTAATCCGCTAAGGAGTGTGTAACAACTCACCTGCCGAAGCAACTAGCCCTTAAAATGGATGGCGCTTAAGTTGTATACCTATACATTACCGCTAAAGTAGATGATTTATAATACAATTTCGATTGAATTATAAATTTTGAAACTTTAGTGAGTAGGAGGGTACAATGGTGTGCGTAGAAGTGTTTGGCGTAAGCCTGCATGGAGCCGCCATTGGTACAGATCTTGGTGGTAGTAGCAAATAATCGAATGAGACCTTGGAGGACTGAAGTGGAGAAGGGTTTCGTGTGAACAGTGGTTGATCACGAGTTAGTCGGTCCTAAGTTCAAGGCGAAAGCCGAAAATTTTCAAGTTTTAATGAAAAAAAAAAAAAAAAATATTAATATTTTAATTTTATTAAGTAATTAAACACTTGAATAATTTTGAACGAAAGGGAATACGGTTCCAATTCCGTAACCTGTTGAGTATCCGTTTGTTATTAAAAATGGGCCTTGTGCTCATCCTGGCAACAGGAACGACCATAAAGAAGCCGTCGAGAGATATCGGAAGAGTTTTCTTTTCTGTTTTATAGTCGTACTACCATGGAAGTCTTTCGAAGAGAGATATGGTAGATGGACTAGAAGAGCATGACATTTACTGTTGTGTCGATATTTTCTCCTCGGACCTTGAAAATTTATGGTGGGGTCACGCAAACTTCTCAACAGGCCGTACCGATATCCGCAGCTGGTCTCCAAGGTGAAGAGTCTCTAGTCGATAGAATAATGTAGGTAAGGGAAGTCGGCAAATTAGATCCGTAACTTCGGGATAAGGATTGGCTCTGAAGATTGAGATAGTCGGGCTTGATTGGGAAGCAATAACATGGTTTATGTGCTCGTTCTGGGTAAATAGAAGATTTCGATTTTTGTTCCCCGGATAGTAGTTACGTAGCCAATTGTGGAACTTTCTTGCTAAAATTTATTAAGTAATTATATTATAAAATATATATTATACTTTTTAAATTATAACGATTATCAATTAACAATCAATTCAGAACTGGCACGGACTTGGGGAATCCGACTGTCTAATTAAAACAAAGCATTGTGATGGCCCTAACGGGTGTTGACACAATGTGATTTCTGCCCAGTGCTCTGAATGTCAAAGTGAAGAAATTCAAGTAAGCGCGGGTAAACGGCGGGAGTAACTATGACTCTCTTAAGGTAGCCAAATGCCTCGTCATCTAATTAGTGACGCGCATGAATGGATTAACGAGATTCCTACTGTCCCTATCTACTCATTCTCAGTGTGACTTTCGTAGTGAACGGACGTGTTGTGCGGAACTCTGTGAATATTTTGCGATTTTTCTATCGTGCGCTTTCGGCTATTTTGTGGCATACTATTGTTTGTGCATTCGTATTTTTCGCGATTTTGGTGATTTTTCCGTCGGTTATTCGGCAATTTTCGGCAATACATTTTGTTGTTGCCGCGTGTATTTCGTGGTGCGGTCATTATCGGTCGGTGTTGTGTGACGTCACTTGCCCGCCAGAGGTACGGTGTCGAGGTGCGTACGGGTATCGGCTGCGCGTGTTCGTTGGTTCGATTCCCAGGCAAGTGCGGTTTGTGCCAGTGGTGCACCGGTTTAGTGTGGTCCAATACTAGTCCTTTTGGGATTAGTGTTTTTCAGCACTGCTCGCGGAGTACTTTGTCATTCCTGTTGACGGGGCTAGTGCTCGTGATATTAGTGGCAGAGTTAGCGGCTGCATTTTTGGCCAACCAGTTCGGTCGGCGTCATCTTCGCGCCAGCCGACTCGTTCCCATTTGGGACTTGGAGTGGCTATCGTCGGTAATTAATTACCGACAAACAGTGCGTGAGAGGCGCCCCCGCGTTTTTGCTTTGGCCGACTAGGTTTGGCCGTAGCCGCTGCTGACCACCTGTGTCTTCGGCTCAGTCCCTGTTCGTAGGGTGACCAATTGCTCCAAGTGAGCACCGGAGTTCCAAGGGCTAATCCTCGTTTGCTGGTGATTAGGTCTTCGTGTGCGCGTGGTTGCTGCCCGGAAACATTTCGGGAGTTGTGCCGATGTCGGGCGTGCCGTCGCGGGGCCGGGGCGGGAAGCGCGGGCCCAAGCGTAAAGTGGAGAAACTGGGCGTCGCTAGTGATGGTGCTGTAGGTGGTGCGGAGTCGTCCTACACCGCTGACAGCGATTCGACGGTGTCGCGACCGGGTTCGGTGGCAAGAGTGGGTGTGGCGGCGAGTGACTCGCAGTTGCAGTCACCCCCGCGGGGCAGGATGAAGGGTGTCGGTGGTACACCTGTGGCAATTTTTAAGAAGCCTGCCGCGAAGAAGGCGACTTCGATGGAGGATGAACCTTCGACGAGCAAGGGTGCTGCTGGTGGGATGGTCGGCAATGATGACGTCGTCATGCAGTTGCCGAGCTCTGGCTCGAGCTCAGGCTCGTTGAGCGATTCGTCGAGCGATGAGTCAAAGCGTGCCCCGGTGCAGGTTCGGCAGCGGTATGCGAAGCAGGTAAGTGGTGGAGGGCAGGTAAGTGCTGTGGAATTGGGGAAGGGTGTGAACAGGGAGGGGGGTAAGGGAGGCGACTTTAAAGAGCGCCTCTCTCGGGTATCCCACGCCTTCGACCGCAGGGTCTTTGGGCTGGAGGGGCTCCCTATGGAGTCAGCGGCGGTCCTGGTGCAGTCGTCTCGCGACTACCAGGACCTCGTGGTTGACCTCATTTCCGAGGTTGCCCGTCTCCGTGGCCAATTGGAGGTTCTGAGCGGGAGTGGTGCTATGCCCCCGCGTGCGGCCGGGTCACCACATGCTGGGCATCCTTTGATGCCGCCCCTACAGGTGTCCGCTCCTGTAGAGGCTGTATCGGTGCCGAAGCCAGTGGAGACATGGTCGGTCGTGGTGCGTAGTACCAAGCCTTCGGTGTCCTCCAAGGAAGTCGTGGAGAAGGTGGTGAAGGAGGTTGGGCCTGCCTTGGGAGTGAGGGTCCACGAGGTAAAGCCGGTGCGCTCGGGCGGGGCCATTATCCGCACGCCATCTGTCGCCGAACGCGACAAGGTGGCTAAAAACGCGAAGTTTGGCGAAGTGGGCTTGAATGTGAGGGTAAATGAGAAGCCGGGCGCCAGGATTGTGATCCAAGGGGTTCATACGGAGATCTCTCCTGATGAATTCATGGATGAGCTCTTCCGTTTGAATCTCAAGGAGATCAATCCTGATGCCCAAAAGAAGGACGTCAGGTTGGTCAGTCGCCCCTGGAGGGTTGCTGCTGATGGGGCAACTAACGTTGTTCTTGAGGGGTCGGACAAGTTACTGTCCCCCCTCTTGGCGACCGGACGTTGCTACATTAAGTGGTTCTCCTTCCGGGTACGGCAGGACAACCTGGTGGCCGGCTGCTTCAGGTGCATGGGATTCGATCACCGTGTGGCTGAGTGTAGGGCGAAATCGGATGTCTGTCGTCGGTGCGGGCAGGAAGGGCACCGAGCCGGTAATTGCGCCAATGCCCCGCATTGTCGCAATTGCCAGTTTAAGGGCAAGCCTGCCGGGCACCTTATGTTGTCTGGCGCTTGTCCGATATACGCTGCAATTGTTGCCCGTGCGAACGCCAGACATTAAGTATGGATGTGTTTCAACTTAACTGTCAAGGTGCGTATGCTGTCATGTGTGAGGTTGGTGCATGTATGACTGCGGGGCGGGTCGGCGTTGGCCTGCTTCAGGAGCCCTTTTCCACCAATGGTGTGGTGAGGGGTCTTCCTGGGAGCTTTCGGGTCTTCACTGACCTGAGGGTTAACGCCGCGGTTGTCGTGAATGAGCAGAGCTATGAATGTGTTTTGGTGGATGCGTCGGAATGGGGGGTTTGTGTATGTATTGAGGGTACTTTCGGTAGAGTGTATGTGGCCAGCATTTATTGCAAATTTGGCGAGCCCATTGAGCCCTATCTGAGGTACCTGGATACGGTGCTACTCCTTGTGAGTAGCAATCCTGTTATCCTTGGTTTGGATGCGAATGCCTCATCCCCTGCCTGGCATAGTAAACTTTCCAGACATTCGTCTGGTTATGCCAGTAGCCAGAGGGGTGAGGTAATGAGTGAATGGTTGACGGCCTCTGGCTGTTATGTGATGAATGAACCGAGTGAATGGTATAGTTTTCATGGGCCAATGGGCGCGAGTGACATCGACGTGACGCTCATGAATGAGGCAGCAACTCGGATGTTTGAGTTTAGGTGGAGTGTTATGGGGGGTTGGGGGATAAGTGATCACAATCCGATCAAGATTGTGATTACTCCCCTCAACCGCCAGCGTGTGGAGGGTGAGTGTAATTTAAAAAGATGGCGAACTTCGGGTGCTGATTGGGTCCATTATGGACGGTGTGTGAGAGAAGCGGTATTTAATATACCGCTTAGAGTGTTTCAAGAACTGGGGGTTGATGAGCAAATTGCTCGTCTGAATGAATGT